>VZRV01000198.1:539433-633113 GCA_013398115.1 Falcunculus frontatus | reverse complement strand
GACCCCGCCGCCTCCTGCAGCCACTGCCGAGCTCCTGGGACCGCTGGATCTCCGGGATAGATCGACACGTAATTTTCCGAGCTCTGCGTGCCTCTCTGATAGTGCCGATAAATAGAGGGAACGGTCTATATTTTTCCATCAAGATTCTGAAACCACTCTATGTCTTCTTCACAGACCTTACAAGAAGATACCAGAAGGTATTCCTCCTTCTAATTTGCGTGTGCTTCCGTTTGGTAGTCAGAGGTTTCGAAAAGAATCACCGAATGAATAGGTTCCTTTCTATGTGAAAATTTTACGACCAAACCTTCCACTCTGATAAGCTATTTGAGACATATGCCAAAGAAACCTGAAGCAAAAATAAACCAAATACTCATTAAGCTTGAGAGTTAACTCTTTTCTGTATTTTAATAATATGCTCAGCTTCAGTACATATTCACTTCTAAGTTCCCATGAAAAAGATGAACATTTTCAGTATTGTAGCCTCTAAGCTGTTCCTAAAAGAAATACTTGAAAGCACAGAGAGAAAAGGGTTAAAAATGTTTGAGTGCAAACTCTAATACAGGAAAACTTGTGATGGTGACAGATTACGTATATCAAGTCACTGGAAATAAAATATCACATTAAATAAAATATATTTTCTGTGTATTTACTGTATTTACTGAAGTTTTGTTGGTTTGTTGCTTTTTTTTTCCTAGTTAAATGTTCAGTACATGATATCCTATAAATTAATCCATTAAATTGAAATCAGTTGGGTAACTATTTCAATGATATGGATCTTCTTCTCCCATATGAAATGGTAGGTTTTAGTTGGTGCTACAGGACAGTCCTGTAGAATTAATAAATCCCAGTTTATGATCCTGGCAGCTCAGCACTGAAACAATAATACAGGACTTTCTTTCCTGAAAATCAAGAGATGTCCTTGTCAGCTATAGATTCTTTTTGTAATCAATAACTGCTCTCATTTTTTTAACATGCCTAGCTTTACAAAAATCAGTTACTGCTTTAAGTTGTTTTTTTCTTTGCAGTTTTTCCTGAATAGCAGTGTGGCAACAGAGGATTTTCCATCCACAGAGAGAACCCATGAGAACGGGTTCCATTAAAGAAACACCTGGATTCCTGTTGCAATCTTAAAGTTGTTTCAGAGATTTACACATTTCATCAGAAAATGGAAAAAAAAAACCCCAAACAAGCCCTATATGTTTGGACAAGTGGGTACCATGTAGAGCTACAACATTTAGTCTGTTTTAAGTCAGAGGTTTGAAACCAGTTGAGGTTTAGAGACTTTTCTGACACCACTGCCTGGAAAAATGATCACCTCACCTTATATTTTTGTGGACAGCCTGTATATCAGATGGGTGTCTCTCCAATGCGCTATCTTGGAAGGAAAAGAATGCACTCTACTAACTTCTTAATTAATATGTTATTGAGAAGTGATAGTTGGGAACTCAAACTTTCACAGCTTGTATCTTATGTTTAGTTCATTAAAATTGTCTGGCTGCAGTATTCCTTACTTTGTATGTTTCAGAAGGACTAAATCCTGCTACATAAGGTGTACCTAAATAATCAGTTCTTCCTAAGTCAAAATCCTGCCTGTGAAATCAGAATTGGCTACAAAGAGATTGGTGTGATGTGACAGGGAGGATTATGACTTCAAGTAGGAATTAAATAGCAAGGACTCAAATGAAACAAAAATCCTGTTTTCAAGGGAAGAAAATAAATCTTAGTAATTGTAGGAAAAGAAGAAAATAGTACTAAGGGGAATGCACAATGGGCTCTAAGATGAGCTGTTTCTTAATTCTTTCTAAAGTCATGAGGCACAAAGAACTCTCTGAGGATTAAAGAAGATAACAGCTATGATGCAGAAGTTTATATTAATGATTTTTTTTTAATTTTTAAAAATATTTAGAATATTTGAAACTGCAAGGTTTCTTTACAGACTGAATGTACATGTGCATCCCCTCTTTTTAATTCCTCTAGTATTAAGACAGTTTTCTTTCTTTTTGAGAAAAGAACACTGCAGATGGTGTTTTGTTTTGAGGTTTGTTTGGTTGGGTTTTTTTTTAATGAAGGGAACATTCCTGAGACCTTCTAAGTAGCAAAAGTCCAATATAAGAAATTTCTAGAATGCAACCCCACTGAAGAACTAGGTCATGAGATTAAGACTGTGTCTCATAAAGGAAAATGTTTGATTCTACCTTGCGAATATAAAAAATAATGCTTTGGTCAAACATGTAATCAACCCAAATACATACAGTCATAGCCTGCAGTTTCCTTGCCTTCATTGATTTGTTTGGTCTAAATCTAGCTGATTTTGTGCTTTAGGCCAGACAGAATAAGTGGAAGGCTTTTGATAATTTTCCCAAGACAAAAAGCCATCTTTCTGGGAGTTTGCTAAAATAGGCTCAGGTCATTCTGCAGTGCAAGTGCTTGGTGGCCATCTTTATGGAGAAATGGATTTTTCTGGACATTAAAAAATGACCTCTCACTGGTCAGGGATTAAGACATACTGTGGGGGAAGTGCACTGTATGTACCATTTCTTTTAAATTCTGAATTCAACCTAAGAGGTAGTTTAGCCATCATTAACCTAAGAAAAGATCCTTGCTTCTGTGGAAAAAGATTTTTTATGTATTTATTACAGGTTTAGAGGATGGAACATGAAGGCAGAGCTGTCAGCACAGTAGTTTCTTTTTTTTTAAGGTGAGGCTAAGTCAATACTTGGAATCATCTCAAGAAAACCTTACACTCTTCCAAAGAACGGACTGATTTGATCTCAAATATTTCTACTTTATCTTCTCTAAACCAACAAATACTGATTTAGTCATTACATATGTTTTCCTTGATGTATAGGATATTATATAAAACATTAATTCTGTTAAACTATGTTTTAATCATATTAAGCTCTGAGAATTCCTCTTCAGATTAGTGATATTGTACGTATCAGTGAAATGGTAAGTAGCTTTTAAATTTTACTTTAGATAAATACATATTTCTCATTTTAAATTCCTATTTTGTCCCATTTAGTATCTTCAAACAAGTAACTCTTTTGTCTGTATAATGAGACCAAATTTCAACCAATTTAGCTTTAAACACCTGTGCTACCTAATTAGGAGCCTACTCTCCCTGAGTTCTTGGAGTCAACAGAGGTAGAAACAACTCCAGAAGGCAATCTATCCTACCTACAATCTCAGTGTATGTAGGCAGGTATCCACTGACCATAAAAGGCAGTCTGGTATTGTTGTGCTCCTTAATTTAGGAGTCTTTGCATTAGGATGCATTCCATTTAGACAGAATGGTCCTGAGACTTAGAGCCTGAGCCAGTCTGCTAAGTCAAAAGGAAACCCTGGACTTCAAGTGTCTTTAAGGTCACATCCTTAGAAAGAGAAACTAAGAGCGAATTAATGCAGAAAACGAATTAATGACTATAGTTCATACTCCTGGTTGCACTGAAACACTTTGGGAAGTCTTTGGGAAGGCAGGGATGCCTCTTGCCAGACTTACTCTGTATCACCATAGCCACATTCCTAAGCACATGCAGAATCTTCAGTGTTGTCAAACACTCCTGTTTCACTCCACAAACAAAAAACATCAATTTATTTTTACTTCACAGTTTTTTACTTAACTGTCTTTTTAATTTTTGTTCTCTTTAACCTACTCTCAGTATGGCAATCTTTCAATCTGCATCCAAACATTACCATTTTAGATACTGCTTTTTTCTTTGTATTCCAGGAAATGTAGGGTTTGGATGCCAGCCACCTTCCTCTGCTCCTGCAAAAACCTCACAACAATCAATGGCTCCTTGCCTAATTAGTCCCATCTCTCTTATACTGCGAATCCTTTCTAAACTGTTTTGTTACTAGATTGGCTCTGCTCTTCAATACCTTACATGGAGGGTGCCCAAAGAGGGGTATTACAGCTCCGACTGAGAGCGACTGCAATTGTATCCTACCCATTTTTAATAACTGGTTTCTGTTCCAGCAAAACTTCCATCATTTCAAGTTTCAGCAGCTTTATAGGAATCCTATATGAAAGAGATGAATATGTGCAAAAATATAGTTAATAGAAACAATGTGTCATTCACTGGCACAGATGAGTATAGAACATTTTTCAAAAGTTAGTAGATTGAATAAAGTTATTATCTTGCATTGCAAATCACTTCCTTAGTCCAGCCAGCTCTTAGCAAAGAAAGAAGCCTGAGGTCAGGCAGACTGGCATGAAGCTGGTAACTCTTCCAAACTGAGAACATCTGGAGAGCTGCCTGTAGGGGCACCTTTTATGCCAGTAATTGCTAATAGCCCCTGTACCACAGTTCAGAACAGGAAATGGAAACCTTCTTTCATGTTAATGATTGCTTTCGAATTGCATAAACAGCAATGAGAAAGCAGTCATTTATAGCAAGCTACTCCTCCAGTTCAGGGAGGAAATAATTTTTTTTGTGGTGTTCCTGGTGGCATTCCTGTGGTGAATGCTGAGTCCAAGCTTCCAAAAGGGAGAAAGGATGAAGTAAAATATCTTGTAGTCTGTCAACAAAAGTGAAACACTACTTATGGGGTTTTTTGCATGAAATTAATTTTAAAATAAAACTGAAAGAAGAATAAAAAAATGCAAATCAGAAAAGCTAGCATTTTTTTCACCACAGTTTTATTAGCCTGGAGCAGAGTGGACAATTTACAAGTCCTGAGAAACATTTAATTAGACTTGATGTCATGGTATTACTGGATGTCGTCTGGTCCTAGCAGTCATCAAGATATTACAATTGAAAACTGTCCTAAACTTAGTGTCATTATGCTCTACAAAGTCCCAAAAGAGACATGTCACAGAGAGATGTTAGATTTATTAATTATTTAGCTTCATCACAAAATTAAACAAATATTTTATTGCCTGGTTAGCAATACTTCACTTTGAGGGCAGTTTTCAGCACAGGCTATTCCGTTATAAGTTATGCTGCTAAGACAGTCTGACAGCTTGCACAAAATTATTGCTGTCCAAGTTAAAAGAAGTATGTTTCAATGAAATCATACTTGCTTCATAGGAGGCCATATCTTTGTTTACCAATTAAAAACATTATTTTGCTGTAGTTTCATCGTTCATAAATCAAATAGCAAGAAAATATCTAATTTGAATTATAACATTTTTAAAGCAAGATCATAAGAAACCAAATCATCACAATGTCAGATCTTAAATTTCCTTCCAGTTTTGTATGTAGCATTGCCCAGTCATTTAAAAGCATTGTTATATGATATAACATAAAACACCCTCAAAAATACTGCAGTTACAGCATAGATATTTTACATACACTGTGTGAATTTAGAAAACCCCGAAACAATAACCTGTTCAATCTAATTAAAGTTAAAGAATAGAAGGCAGAAGTGTGAAACACCAGACAGTAGACACATTTCCATAAATACAGCTCTGTAAAAAGAAACAACTTAAAACCACTTGTTTAGCTAAAGATTCTAAAATCAATGAGGGGTTTGTAATGGTTAAAGTTCATTTGCAGCTTCTGCTCTGCTCTCATTATCCTCTGCAAACCGGTCATATAATTCACAGTGAGTTTGGTCACCCAATTTTATCTGTTATACTGAATGGAAATTTTGTCTAGATGGGACATCAGTCCTTCCAAACCCCTTACTGTACTCTTCTATTTCATCCTCCAGTTATAGCAATTAGGGCAGAAGATAATGTAACATGGAAAGCTTTAAAAAAAAGAGTAGCACTGTGCAGCATAATCATTGATGTCTGATTTCCCACCTGTCTGATGTCTAAGGAAGGGTGATCTCATTAGCTTCCTTCACAATGAATAATAGTAGGGTGTTTCTTCTCCAGCCACTTGCTAGTTTTCATTAAATTATAAAAACTGCTTATCTTTAGTCTTTTTACACCTCTAAAATGACATTCAAGAATTAGTGTGAGTTTGACAGACAGGGTGACACGGGAGATGACTATATTCACTCTATTTTGAAATTTACTCAATTATCTAGAAAACCAGGCTACAAATTGCCTTTTCTTCTTATTTTGATCTGTTCATTCTGAGAATTTCTGGACAGCTTACTCAAGAAAAGAGAGATCTGGATTTTTTCCATTCTCTTTATAGTGGACTTTCACATTTCACCTCATTTAGGTGAAACCCTGGTTATATTAGGCAGTTACAAGGAATAGCACAAAGGCTGCCCTTGTCTGGTTGCCATAACCCTGAAGTACATCAAAGAATTATAAGTTAGAAGTGTGAATCCCTCTGAGCTTTTCCACAGCTGCTAGCATAAATAATTGCAACTACTTGCCAGAGGTGTATGTAGATCAGCTGCTCTTGAACACCAGTTCTTTAGTGGCCTATCCCCTTCTTAGACCCTAGTCCAGGACAGCTCAAGCACTTTGAAGCTTTTGAGGATCTCAGGAAAGCATTCTTTAACAGACTTGTGTGCATGTGTGTATATGTTTAGGAGAATGTCATAAAAACCAAGCAGAGTATAGGTTGTTCACTATCACCATGATCTGTTGGTTTATTATGAAAAGTGCTTATTTCAAAGGTAGAATTAGTGGTTAATATTATTCATATTGCCAAAGAAATCTTTCTGCTATGAAAGAAACACTTTTTCTATTGTAAATATTCTCCTGATCTCTTTTCTTCGAAACAAAGTGCAATAAGGAATTCATGTTTCTTTTTTTCTGTGTTTTAATGTCACATCATGAATGTGCCTGCCTTTCTTCTGAATTCATGAACTCCTGTTGTGTTTCATTACATATGGAAAGCTCAAGTACTGTATCTGGTTAAATGCACTCAACCTTTTAGGAAATTACAAAATCAAATATTATGTTTGAATAATAGATATTTTGCCATTTGGTTTGTTGAAATGTAAATATCATGACTCTATGTTGAACAGAAATGACAGATGGAGAAAGCTGTACATGCGTACACTCTCATAGAAAAGTAAGAAATGTGTATTTGTGTCATTGATCTAGAGAAGTTTTGCATAGAGAAGTACATTTTTTGTGGTAAAACTGGAAAGGTAGATAGGCTACTGCTATTGCTTTTTTGTTTTCTTTGGTTTGTATTGGATATGTAGTTGCCAAGCTGGTAGCTCTTCAAATAAAAGATTTTATGGTTGGCAGTAGAGTTGTAGAATTGCAAATAATTGCCTTTATTTAGTTTTTTTCCCCAGTTCATTGCCTGAACAAAGGAATTACAAATCCCCAAAATACTGTTGTATATTGGCTAAAGTTCATTGATCTCACGACTGGAAGAAAAGAATGAAAACAAATTAACACATTCATAAAATTTTGTTAAAAATATTTCATTTGGATTTTTTGCATTATTTTTTAAATTTTTCCTCAGTTTTGGCATTTAATAAAGCAAAAAGTAATTTCAAAACAATGAAAAAGACATGTTAAAAAGCCAGATTTTCAGATTTCCCCTTTCATACAAATCTGTTAAAAGAGATTTCAACCCAAAGGCTTTTTTCATAGAAAAAGAAAAGTCATAAAATACAGATTTCCTAATTGCTGTAGACTTTTCAAAACTTATTAATTAATTTAGTCTGTGATAGAGGTTTAACTGAAGTGGAATTTAAAATTATATCCTTCATTTGGTTCTGGTCTATAGTAACAGCTAATACAAAGTTTGCTGTCCTTGTAAGTACCACGAGCTTTATCAGGGCTTGGTGTGAGCACAGTGATGTTCAGTGCAGACATCTTCTTACTGGAGGACCAAGGCCCAATTTTAAAATATGCAATTCCTTGTGCAAAGACCCATTTGTAAACAAGAACTTATCCACAGTGAATGTTGTCTTACGAAAAGAACCTGCAGGGTATGGTAGCCACTTGGAAAATCCATTGTTATCTGAAGTAAAATATGCATGCTTTCCTTATAGCTTTGTGCTATGCTGTTCAGTTAAGTCTGTAATTGTGAAAGCGAATGTTTTTTAGGCTTTGATCCTCCCAGTAATTGCATACATGATTAATGCTACATTCATTAATAGGTATTTTGACCCTGAAGAGCCATCCAGAATATCTGCATTAGTTTCAGAATGGTTATGTGAAAACATACTTGTTTCTTGGACACTGTTTACCTCTATTTTTATGCTGGCTGAGTGTTTAATGTTTTACAGTGCAACTAATATATGTAATAAGCCAATAAGGGTTCTGATTATACTTCTGTAACTCTTACTTCTTGACATAAAATCTTTCTCCTACTGTGTAAGTAAGATTAATTTGTAATCTTATATGCTTACTGACATCTCCCACAGCGTTTAAAGTAGGCTAAATATGTAAAGTCTTGAACACAACTTAGGCCTAAATTATAAAAATTAAACACTCTTGTCCACACTACTTCCATTTATCGTATGACTGAATCTAAGAGAAAAGATTGAAAGATCACCTTATTTATTGTTCAGGAAAATACAAATAAACAAAAAAACCCAAACTCATAACTCAATAGGTTTACAAATGTCTGCTATAAAGAACAGCTTTTTTTGCTAGTGACAATAGGAAATCCTAATATTTAGTACTGTGTATTGTCCATGAACTACTGATTTATTGTCCAATTAATCTTTAGATATATGATATGTGCAAATATTAACAATTTCATGAGCTAAGGGTACAAAAGGTAATTTTTTGGATGACATATGAGTATTTAATGCATTGCAAGATTATAATGAAGATGTTGGCAACATGAAGTGTTAATCAATGTTAATAAAGAATCAGCCCCAGGGAGGAAGCTGAAGATGCAGAGGCTCTCTAAAGGCACATTACAAGGTGGGATGCATCTCATCTAAGTTTTATCACCTTAAAATTAAGAATTTACTTCAAGATAGTATTCTGAGCTTCTTGTATTCTTGATAAAGGCAAGTAATTGCATTGCATCTTTACCTGTAGTATTATTCAATATATTCTTCTTTAGTCTTATTATTTGTTATACTACTTCATAAAAGAAAGATAGGAAAACAGATTCCAGGAGATTTTTGTGAGATATCTGTAAAGCCCTTTTACATCAAAGTTTGTTTTGTGAGCGCAAGATGACAGCCTTAAAATACTCCTTACTCAATAAAACATAGAAAAAGTTGTATACTGATAAGTGAATCATGGCCTCAAATGAAAAAAATGAATTGATGTGCTGCAAGCTGTTTATATGGTGTGTCCTAAGTCACCATCCCTTCCATGTCATGTAATCGCTGTTAGACAGTCGTATGCTATTGCATGAAGCTTCCGTGCATTTAACACAGTGTAGAAGAGGGAAACTACAACTAGATTTGATAGGATTAAATTATACGACTAATCCTTTTTGTTCCAGATGTCAATACATAAAAGTAATATCAGAGACTCAAATGCAGAACCTCATACATAATTTTTTTAATCCCTCATCCTGTGCTGTAGGTTACACATCTGGAAATCGTAGCATGTAAAAGCTTCTAAAACTGGACTTCTTTCTCATTGCTTTAAGGTGCAGTACTGATAATAGTAAACATTTTACTGGGTTATTTTGGAATTCCCTATGTGAGAATGAAATGAATTGCAAATTAGTTATACAAAACAATGGAGGGAGTTCAGCATTTTGTGGCAGGTGAAAAGCATGTCACACATACTGACTTTCCATCTATGACGGCATACCTAGACAGTGCCAAACTGAAAAATAGGCAGCATGAAACAGCTGAAAAGACAAAATGTGATTTGCATTTAATTTCACCAAGAGAACTGGCACATGCCACAGAACCCATCAACACCTATTGTAAAATAACTATTTTATGTGAATGAATATAGGTATACCTATGTGTATACACACGTACATATATATGAATTCTATATGCATGCATATTGCTTGCTTGGGTATTGTATTTCTTTATTGTAGAGACAATCTTGTGTGACTGTAACAGTTTACACTTTAGGTATGTGCTACAGTGCACGTTTTGCAGGTGCCAAATGGCAAAAATATATATACATTCTATAAAATCTATACAGAGTCTGATAATTTTGTAGTGCAGAGAAGTTCCTCATTGTGTGAAGATCACCAGTAAAAAAAGGAACATATTGAAATCTTTGTATCTATTTTCTTTTTAAACTACCAGCCTCTCAATAAGAAATAATAAAAAGAGTGCTTTTGTGGAGCCTAAAATGCTTTATGTTTTGCTGCTGCAAATTTAGTCAGCAAAAGCAGCTCAACTCATCTAAAAACCATTTGTGAGTTGTGCTGACATGAATGAAACCATCAATGGGGCAAAAACAATGACAGAAAGAAAAAAAGTATTTTGAGCTTCATTGAAAATAAAAGACATTACATTTGTCAAATAGGAATAGTTGGTGATTAGTAGAATTTAAAATGTCATCAAAATCTAAAATAATCATACTTCAAGTGTTAGTGGATCAAAGGTAAGCTAAATTTATTGCAACAAGAAATAAAAAAATATTTTAGTTTATTACAACAAGAGATAAAAAAAATATTTTAAAGATTGTATAGTGCAGTTACCCCTAGGCTTCTGGAAAAAATTGGTACAATGTGGCCGTGATTGATTTTGTACTCAGCTTTCAGACCCTATGACTATCTAGTGATTTGCAGCATTCAGAAGAGTAACAACAGCAAAGCAGCCAAGGGGCTTTCTGGAGGTCCCACGTGTGCGCACCTGCAGATGATTCCAGTAGATCCTGGTAAGATAGTCTTTTGGGCAACAGACATGCTCTTCTGTGAATTCAGGCAGGGAGTCCACAGATATTAGTAGTTCATTTCTCTGGTGAAGGCTGCTACTGGTGATATAAAGAGACCTTTACAGGCTGAAGGAAAGCTTGTGAGCTGTAAAGGAAGAAAGGGCAGAAACCTGTCTGGTTTTCAAGAGTAATACTTGTCTTGACTTGAACAACAGTTTTGTCTTCATTGCAGCCATTTTATAAGTATGTCTCTAAAAGAATTTCCAAACTTATAGTTTAGAGCAGTTAATATAGGTCTTTAAGGAAATTCTATTATTGCTTCAGTTGGTGTACATTTTTGTACATAGTGTATGTGTATATATATATTCTTTATGTATATCTATGGTTTGAATATATATTTACATTTGTATACATAGAAGAGTTTCAGAAGTGTCAGGGTTTTGTGTTTCTCTTATTCCCGTTTGTTTTCCAGGAGGACTTTCAACCTTTAAAAACATATTAACTGAATTTTCAGTTTTGATGTGCAAAAAAGGAATACGTAAAAGTTTTGGTTTTATAGATGATTATATCTAAGGAGATAATAAGGGGTGAAACCTGAAAATATTTATTTAAATGAAACATTGAATTTTCCATGGCAATATTCTAACTCATTTTGTGCTCATTTCCCAGGAATATTCTAGGAAACTAATTTACTGAGAGGCTGCTTAAAATATGTATTGTTTTTGAATAGTGGATGTACCAGAGAAAGTCATACTTGGAGTTCTAATATGCAGTTATTGAAAATGAACAATAAGCTATTAGTTCTAAGCTCTAGTCTGCTCTTCAGAGAATGAAGAAAATGTGACTGCTGGTTATATGCTAACTGCAATGATTTGCCTAAAATCTCCTGCTGTTCTTTGCAACTAGTCACACATCATCATCATAATCAATTACATCATCTTCCTACAAATATAAAGTATATTTGTAACTTAAAGCATAGTCAAACATGTCTTATAATATGACCAAACATGGGCAGAAATATTTGTACAATGGGAAGTTTATGAAGCCAGGTTTTTTGTGGCAAGACTAGTATTGACATAGATGATAAAGTCCATAGAATAAAAGCCCTATTCCTGTTTGTTGCTACAGATAAGTAATAAGAGGTCAAAATCAAATTAGTCTTCACTTTTATTCCACTCTTGTAGCAAATTGCGTACTACACTATTACCAAGTGTATTTGCAGAGAGAATTTGGCTAATGTTAACAAATAAATAAATGCTATTATTATATTATGAATCTTTAAACCGATCTCAGATTTCTGTTCAGAGCTGTACCTCTTAGTATGGGTGAGTTTCACACTGTTGATTCTTGCCTTGTGAATGCCTGACTCAGGCCTGTGGGTCTCAGGTGTGTGCAGCAGAGAACCCCAGGTTCCTCTCATGCACTCTAGCCTGCATGTCAGCCTGGATGGGTCACAAATCAGCAAATATGAGTGGCCATACTCCAAAGAGTAGGTCATCCTGTAAAGATTTGTGCTGAAAGAGCTTCAGCAGGGAGGCAGGCTACATCAGTGGGAGGTGTATTATGGCCTTCTGCTCACCCTGAGTGACCCACTCAAGTGCACCATTGTCTGTCTTGCAGCTGAAAGGAAGATGCTTTTTCACGACTGTTCAAAAAGGAAGAAAGGAAGCTATATTCAGCAAATAAATTATTAACTCTGAATGATTCCCTCAGCTCTATGGCACAGTCATTGCTGCCCCAGTTTTCTGTCTTGCACATGAAGTGTAAAATATCATTCCTGTCTTCAAAGCCTTTTCTTATAGAAATTGGTGAGATGGTTGAAGTCAGAATTAAGCAAGATTAAGTAACATCTTTTGGCAAAGGATATATGATTTCACAATTCTATGTTTTCAAGATCTTGTTCTGTTCTTGAATTGAAAAGGAGAAATGCCAGTGAGATAAAGGCAGGGAAGAACCGCCCTGCAATTTCTCTGACATGACAGGATCTACTTAGATGCATCCATCAACAGGAAAATCTTCACATTTGGAACATACTTGGTACAGTGGTCTCAAGATAAACTTTTAGCTCTTTTAGCTCCTATCCTTACTCCTTTCAGGAGTTTGATACAGCTGATCAGTGTGACTTTTCACAGATATCCAAGGGTTGACAAGAAATCTGTAAGTCACCTACATCAGCCAATGCAGAGATTTTACTGGCTGCTAATGCTGACCCTTACATACTTAAGTCAATATTTTTACTGAACTAAGAGGAGTTATGCAAACTAATCCAGATGTTTTCAGGACAAATTGAACTTCCTAGTGTCACGACTCATGAGTTTTCTTAGATCATTCATAGTAGAAAATTGAAGAAATTGTCTGGGCAAAAAGGACTTACTTTTTTATTACATATCTGTTCAACAATAGAGGTCATTTTCTCTATCTTCCAAATAATGGGAAATGAGTGGGAAATGAAACAAGAAAGGAATATGATCTTCTGAAAATAGGACAGTAAAGCAGGGTCAGAAGTCAGATTTGACTCAATATCTTCTGAGTCCCAAATCAGTTTGCAGACTGTCTGCTCATGTATCTGTATCCGTACAGATATACCCCATAATAGCTACATGTTTATATAACTCTTTTTATGAGTAAACCAGGTGTTTTTTCTAAATGATCATTAAGATAGATGAGGAGCTATGTAGATTCAGTAATATTCTACTATTGAGAACATTATTTACACTGCTTGTTAGTGCTTGGAAGGACAGAAACCAGAGAATAAAGTAGATGTATGAAATATTTTGGAGGAAAAGCTGTTTGATTATGCAGGCACCTAAACACATGTATCCAGATAAATTCATTTCATATTGAGGCTTTTCAGTACAACATGGGAAAACCACACTTTTTTAACAAAAACTATTGGCTGAAAATGTAGTGAAAATGTCAGTCTTTCAGTGTAGTTAGAAATACATCCACTGTATAAATGTATGGAGTTACATAAGATGTTTTGGCTGGATGTTTTTGTGTGTAAGACTTTTTATTCAGTAATTCCTAAAGAAAAAGAACATTTTATTTTGGGAATTTCTTTCATGTTTCTATGAACATAAAATCTTAGTCTAGAATTGTAATAGTTGCAATTAGTTTCCAATGATTATTTCTCTTCTCTATAAATTTAAGTAATACCATAAATATTTAATGTAACTTTATAAATCAGTTTAATGTAAATATAAACTTGCAATTTACATTTTTAAGATAGGTTTGGAAAGTCTGCAAGGTGCTTGTGGTTAAATATAATCATGGTTCTATTTTACTAGGGAAATAAAAATGGGATGATCTACCTGAAAGATCATCTTAATTCAGCTGGTCAATGGTTGTTCTATGCAGAGACACATATTACACCACTGATATTAGCCCTGAGAGAAACAGTCATCTGTCTGAGGGTCTTGGCTCCAAATGCTTCCTGAGGAATTCAGAAGGCAAGGGAAACAGTTCCAAGTCTTCCTTCCACATTCTGACATCTTCCACTTCCGTTGCAAAGCAGATGGAGGTACAAGTTACATCACGTGCTAAGTGATTCTGTTCCCTCGGTGCAGTCTGTGCAAGTCTGATCAGATGCCTTTCTTCTGGAGGCCAGGAGACAGAAAACTGTAGGGAAGCAGAAATTTCTCCTTGATTGAAACTTCCTCACTGAATCGATATGGAGAACAACCAATTTAAATAAGACGTCATAGATATGTAGGCTACTAAAAGTCAGTACATAAATAAATGTAACCTTCATATTGAGCCCCTTAAGTCCTTCCTATTGGCTCATATGGTCATCCCACAGCCAATTTGGAAGGTCTTTCAATTGAACCTGAATGATCTTCATTACACGAAGTGCAAAGCAGGTTTCAACTTGTCCCGTGGTAAATACATTAGTCAATTCTTAGGAAAAAATACTACTGCATAGCCAAGCATCACTATACTTTTTTAAGATCCTTTTTAAAGCTTTTTGTGTATTTATTCTTCTGCTATTATCCTATTTCTCTGTATGTGGATTTTGCTGACTTTTTTTTTTTTTTGTTTTTTAATGTCATTTTAAGCAAGCCAGGAGCACAACAAGAAGAAAATTCACTCAAGGCTCAGGCTTGAGTTACGGATTTTTAGCAAGGGTTTTGAATTTATCCAGCTTGACACATATAAATGTCTTTAGCCCTATTTCTTCTTTTTAGTGCAACAAACAGAAATCCTCCCCCAAAATAAAACCTGAGGTATATGAAGTTGCTGCTGTTTTCAGAGTTCTGGTCTGCGAATGACTTTTTGGCCAGCAAAATCCTTTGTTTCTCTTCTTTGTGAGTTTAATATTCTTTATAAGTGAAGGGCCTAAATGGGCTTAGTTGTCTCAGTTCCCAGGTAGTTAATGCTTTCCTGAGGTGTTTCTGTATCCTTTCTGAGAAATAAATTCCCAAAGTGCTTCACTGGAAATATGTAACATGATCTGAAGGTTACAAAAGACCTCTTCACTAGCTGTGGATTAAATGCTACCTGAAGGTTTAGATAAAGGTTCTGAAATAACCCAAAGAGTACAGTTGCATAATCTGGAAGAAAATATGTCTGTTTCCTTAGTTGTAAAAAAAAAATATTTGTGGACCTGTTCTCTTCCTGGATAGTCCAGGCTAAACTGACCTTACAGGATTCAAACTGAGATCAATAACTGAGACTAGAATTGGTTTTTATATCAGTTTGAATATATCCCTGTTGATGAGTATGACTTTGCAGAATTTGTTTTGGGAGTGCTTTGGTATAGTTGAGCTAAGTCCTTTGACTAACAATGGAGGGGGTTATGGATAGTCAGCAAGTGCAAGTTTGACCATGGTCTGGCTAACTAGTGTAGCAAGTGTGTGAATGAATGTCTGATGAAACAGAGCAAACACCACCACTTCACTGTTGTGAAGCAAGCAGATCACTATAAGCTACTGCAAATGGAGCAGTTTCTTGGAGATGTAGGTCTGTTATCTGTGCTTAGAGAATGTGTGCAAATGTCAGCTCTCTCTCTCACAAATAGGCCTGAGTGAAAATCAGTTTTCTTACCCACAAAATGTTAAATTTTTTTGGGAAATGAAGCCATAAAATAAAAATATGATCTTGCAGCAACTTGTAAAGGAAATTTTTAGATATTTGCAAACTTCATCCTCCTTCCCTGTTCTGCCCATGTTATATAACCATGGCCAAGTCATTCTTTGCACAAGGAATAATCTGGTCCTCCATTCTGACTCAAGTTAGAAATTTGAATCTGAATTGTCTGACAACAAGAGGCTGCTGCAGTTGTTAATTGCAAAATCGGCTCTTCAATTAGATGGTCTTCCAAATCCTCCTTTTCCCTGAGCACCATTACCAGAAATGTCTGAAGTCATTCTCCAGTCATCCTGGCCAAATGAGTTATCCAAAATGCAATGTTCAAACAGACTTGTCAAGTCATGATAGCTGAATTATTGGAGTCCCACCTTCTCTTAAAGAGATCCCACAGGAAGCCCATGTGAAATGAGCTACTTTTCAGTGCAAAACTACTGAGCTTCACTTAGTTTCTTTTCAACATTCACGCATGCTTCTATTACACTTTAGTATACACCGCTCCACAAGAGAATTTGATTATTACCAATGCATGAGAAAACAGTCCCCCTTCTTAGCCCAGATTCCCTTGTCCTGAAGGTCGGTTTGGAAGTTATTTTTCCTTTCAAAGTCATCTTTGACAGAGGTGTCAATCTGCACTTGGAATGATGCAGGTTTACATAAAAAAAAGAATTCAGGAGTATGATAGACTGTATACAAGAACTTTTGTGTGTGACCTATTTAGAAGCTGCTTTTAGATCTTAGGTGCCTTTCATTGTTGTTCATTCCTACATCATATGTAGGAATTCGGTTTAATTGGGAAAGTGATTTTTTCCGCTTAAAATTGATACTTGCACAATCTGCGTCCTGTTGATTTCAGAATTTTTACACAAGTTTGGTGTCCCTTGCACAGAACTGCTTTGAATTTTGAGCTAGTTTCATTAAATTAATGACTCTGATAAATAAGTTCTATATTGTCTTCTGATACATTTTTTTTCTGGAAAATCAAGATGATCCTACATGCACTGTGCAAACTCAGTTTATAAGTCTTCTTAAAGTCTTTGTTGCTCGCTATGTATCCCCACAGTTATGGTAAAAGTGCAGCTCTTCAGTTGATGCAATAATTACAGTCAAAGTTCTGTGCAAAAGTGGTGAGCCTTGAGCAGTACACTGAAAACCAGTGCGAGAAATCAAATCAAGAAAAATAAGTATGTTTTGAAAATATCCGTTTCCCTTTCTATATGGCCTGAATATCTGCAGTTACTATAAACACTGCAAATTATGTATCAGCAGAAATGATCAACCACAACAAATGTATGTCTTTCAATCCAGAAAGTGAGCAAATGGAAAAACATTGTCAGGTTCTGCTGTATAGTAGTTGCTCGTTATTTCAAATATTTCACATTCTGTACAAGAGCCTGAAGTTACCTGCTCAGGGCAGTCTACCAAACAAGTTGCTAGATTCTATTTTTCTGAAACAATTGTTTTTAGGACATGGTGCTGTAATAAAATGTGCTGTCCTTCGACACCCGTACAGTCGACTGCATATAGGCAACTGCAATCCAACTCATGTAACAGCAGGTCTGTCAGAAATTTACTTCCTTTGATGCAAACATTTATGGAAAAATGGGTGCTTTTTTGCTTTATGTTGTTGTTGTTGTTTTCCTTTAGCTGAATACATCTAAGTTGCTGGCAGTTTCACTATTAGCTGGCTAATACTTAACTTGTTAACTTTCATTAAGTTGGTATGGAGCTTGAGTCCCACTGTTCTTTCAACTTCCATTAGAAACTCTTTAACTGAAGCTCTTCATACAATGTCTGTTAACCCTGACTGAGATGTGCTCAGTTTTTTAAAGAAAATTGCAGCTGTTCCATTTGGGCCATTTACATCTGCTGCAGAAGGTCACCTACTAGTTATGACTGAAATTGTGACACCTTAGGGCTTGTGGTATTTTATTTATTTATTTACATACTTACTTACGTACTTTTTAATGTAGAAAAATCCAGTCAGTATGCCAATTCAGGGCTCTTCTAAGTTCTCTGCCAGACTAGTCTCAAATTTTGATCCTGAGCACATAACCACCCTATAAGTTAATGTTGCCATAATGTTTCCTGAGGTGCTGAAAGTGCTCTATTTCTGCAGTAAAATTTCCAAAAGCAATCAATTTTTGTTAGTGGGGAGTAGATCAATGTTTCTCTTATACTGGTACCCACCAGAAGCCATAGTCTAGGGACCTCTTTTAGCTTTTCTGCACAGTCTGACTCAACAATTATTTACTGCGCGCTGAGCAGAAGATGTTCTGCATACAGCATAGCCAAAAAGGGCTGGTTAGAGCACTCACTATGGATGCAGATGACATAAGCCCAGCTCCTTTTTACCCTTCCTCTTGCCTTAAGAGCATTTGAATGCATCTTTTCCAAGAGAGTGATTAAACTATGAGAGTCTCTTCGGGTCTGCTTCCCAGATCCCTTAACAAACCTTTTATCTGAGACAGGAATACTTTCTTCATCTAGAAGCCCTAAAACCTAGAGTCAATCTGTTGTCAGGCTATGTTTTAAGAATTCATTCAAGAAGAAATATTTTCCACATGGCCAGGAAGGCATACGTATCTATACTACTTTCTTTTGGGTGGATAGAAATCTCAGCTGGGATTTATCTTACTGATGAGGGTTTTGAATGCATCTCAGCTGAAAAGGAACTACTGGGTTACTCAGCTGTTGGATAAAGGGAGGAGAATGCAATGCTGCAGAGGACCTCTGAGGAATGGTTGGTTTAGATGTGTTTTTAGCATTGTGCCATTGCTGGAATATGAGTCTTGCAAGGAGCTCTCTTCAGCCCTTATTAATGCAGTAAGAATAGAGTGTTCACCTGTAAAAAACCATGAGTGAAAGGGAAAGAGGTTCTTAACTTCCTGATAGCTGCTGTGTGTGAGTATTGCTCTAAAAGCACGAAGAGATGTATCTGTTGGTAATGTAGGTGGAGAGTCCATTTAACACTGTCAATACAGGCAGGGATAATTTTTCTCCCATTTATTTTCTTGTGCATTCCTCAGCACCCCTGTGTTACAAACAATAGAAGATTACTTCATGTTTTTATTATATGAGCATTATATAGGTAACATTTTCTCAAATAAGTGGCTATTTTAATGGATATTTGAATATCAAAAATTTTTTAACACTGAAATAACACAGATATTATTATCCTTCTGTTGGCTTTTCCTATATTTTTGGTTACATATCTACTTTCTAAGTTACCTACTTCTTGCCTACTCAAATGGTAAGTATAGTCTTTTGAAAAACTAAGAAGTTACACTCAGTAATCCATTACAGTCTCCACACTCTAGACTGCATTAGGAAAAAAGTCAATAATGTAATGATGAGACCCATATAACTTTTGAAAATATTTTTTCATTGGAGTACTATCTTCCAAACTTTGTTAGAGCTGTTACAAGAGGGAGTATTCCATAGCCTGCTGTCAGTTTTTGTCTTGAGAATACTTTGATATCTGATACCAGAATTATTGTTTAATTAGCTGTAGAAAGTATGTGGTTTTGCCCATGCATAAGTATTTTTCTGTACATATAAAATAGGAAATGTTTTGCTGCTTCCAACATTGTGTTTTGATGGCACAGTGCAGCCTGTGTGTGGATGGAGGAGCTGTGCAACCACATGTCAGCCCTGGTCCCAGGAGACATGACTTGGACAAGAGAGGGTGAAGGCTGTTGCTTTCATAGCACTTATTAAATCTACTCCCACTCCACTAAATGATATCTAATTTCATATTATCAACCTCTTTGATTTTTTTTTTTAATTTCCCAGATGCAGATAACAGAGTGCACCTTGAGTTGCTGATTAAGTCTTTTTTGTACTTGGCCTAAGCAGTACTTATCCTCAGGTGAATTGTTTAAACAGCCTCTGCCAAGTCATATTTTACCATGAAGGTGAACCAGGCTTCTTCAATATGTCTAGAACTTAATGATATACCATCAATCCTGGTTTCTTAATGAAATTATCTGAAAAAGAATTTACTTATATTTGGAATTACATCCAAATATCCAGTATAGTTTCTCTGAGCCCATATAATATTTTACTTAACCTTTACAGCTGTCTTACTTTGCATAAATATTGCCTTGAATTTATTTCAGGGGGTTTTTATTTTCTTTTTTTTTTTTTCCTGGTAATACTTCAGTGGTTTCCCCATGTTAGTTTAAAATGCAAGATATAGTCTGTTCAGTTCAACACTGAATACCACTGTATGTTTTTCCAGTGTATTTTGTCCCTTGGACTGTGAAACCTTAATGCAATATACACTGATGACAGCAGTGTTATCTCCAGATTCTCTGGGCAGCTTCTATGTTGTTAGGAAAGTACCTATTACATGATAGTTCCATCAGTCCTGCTCTATGCCTGTCATAGTTTCCAGCTATGTTTTTGTGCTCCTTGCTTGTTTTTGTGCTCCTTGCTCTACAGCTCTACTGTTCTCTCTTATGAAGAGATATTCTCCCTGTCCCTACCTGAGCATTATTTTTGTATTATGAGAATGTTCATGTTGCTATTTCAGCTCTGTTGGGCTCATCTTCCATGTATTGAGGCCACCTGATACAGGACTTCTGCTTTGGGAATGGTAAGTAACATTGCCTGCTCTTGAATTTGAGTGGCAGTATCTCTTCCCAGAAGTGAGCTCCTTTTATATGCAGCTCCTTTTATATATGTGACTATTTTTTCTCTTATTAGTTCTCTTTTGAAGTCTACATATCTGCAGCATTCAGCAAACCTATCAAGTGCTGTCATGAAATCTTCATTATTTGCCTTTTATTCCTAGCATTTTATTATAGCAAGTGATCCTGATACTCTTGCTTGGAGAAGTCACAAAGAATAATAGACTACGCCAGCTTTTGAGGCATGCTTTCCTGTCACTGTAAACCTAGAGAAAATATCTGGGAAGGAACCAGTTCTGTTGCACCTTAAGAATAGTTTGATAGTTGGTTTCTTAGTCAAATTAGAAGATCTCAGTCAGCAGCCTGCCATTGTCACTTGTTCTTCTAGAACTGGTTTCCTTAACTCCATAATGAAAATCTGTCCTCTAGAAAATTTGTCTCTTATCTTTTCTTAATTACTCTAATAGCATATGCTATAAAACTAAGACAAGAAATTGTGATATTTATTGTACAAAACTGTTTTCTCTGACTGAAATGTATTAAAATCCATGAGGAAAGCTAACTTGTTTTGACACCAGGACACATGAGAACAGCATGTTGTATAGCCCTGATGGTATCTAATCATATTATCTGATTTAGATCTGGATCACTGGTATTCTTCGCCATTTAATCAGCTTCAGAAGTTAACCAGCTTATGCTGATATAGAATATTGTATCTGGAGGAAAATTGCTTTCCTGTGAAATGACAAAACTGATTAAATCCAATATTGTAGCTTCTAAAAACAGCTATGCTATCTAGTTAACTATTTTAGCCATACCAAAAAAGACAGTGATACGTATTAAAGATTAATTATGTAATTGAAATATATGTTTAAGGAAAACTGACTTTTTATATAAAAATTATTTTTAAGAACAAAATTATCAATGTTATTGTCTGAATTTTTAATGAAAAATGGAAAAAAAAAGATTTTTTAAAAGATTTTGGTGAATGGTATCTATCAAAGCAATTTTTTGAAAAAATATTTTTAACAAATACATTTTTTCAAAAAGAATTATTTTTTGTTGTCTCCTTTTGAATAAAAACTAGAACCAACTCATATGGAGATTTTTCTGAAATTACTTTTCCTAGAATCGTATTTTTTAACAGACCTAACACTCAAAATTTTGAATAAATGTCATCTTTTGAAAGAGACACCAGTCCAACCTGGTATCTGCTGAACTCACTGAGAGTATATGACTCATAGAGTCATATAATAATTTAAGATGGAAGGTATTTCTGAAGATCATCTAGTCAAAATCCTACTCAAAGAGGGACTGACTTCAAAGTTCTTTACAGGATACTTTTCCTGGAAGACTCTATACAGATGTAGACACTTGTGATAATCTGTGTCTAAATGTGCTTTTTACATGTATGTTGGGTCTCACAACATGACTTACTACCAGTAAGGAATGTGAGGTTTGCTCTCACAGTTTGGAATGGCTTGCTGCATTTTTTCCAGTTGTTAAAGAGTTTTTAGCTCGGACCTCTGACAACATAAAGCTTTGATGTTCAGTATTCAAATAAACATTCATTTTAGTGCCGTTCACATTTCTAAAAGTACTAAATTTTTTTTCGTCAGTTTAATTATAAAGCCTGCTGCACATTTATAGATGAAAATTATAAATATATGTATGTCCTTTGCATTTTGTGCAATTATTTAATTTTGTGACATTCTGCATGTGAGCATGATGAAGAAGGGAAAAGAGAAGAACATTTATTGACCATCTTCTTTGCCCTTCATGAGGGTGGAATGAGAAGTAGGAGTATTGAGTCAGGGTTGTGTGACTGTCAGGAGCACTGGCACAGAAGTGTGGAGGGGGTAGAATTTGGTTCAGACCTGTGCAGTGAGAGATTGGTACTCATTCTCACTCTGAGTGGCTTGTGTGGGTGCACACACATCCTCCCCAGCAATCAACTTCTGCATGTACTCATATGACTCACCCCCGCCCTCCCAAAATATTCCCAGACAATGTATACATATACATAGAAATAAATAAATATGCACTTGAATATACCCTACAGAAAGATGGTAGAATTTATAGGTGTCTTGTTCTGCATCTTAATTAGATATTTTCTTTTGAATCTCATCTAAAGATGCAAAAGCAGGTCTCAGAGCATATCTATTCCTGTTGCAGTACCTTGGCTCTTGATTCTAAAAGCGTCTAATAGCACTCGATTTGTCAGCTGATATACATGTGATCTAGAATTTAGTTTGAGTCCCTGAGAACCTGCTCACTGGCACATGTCTGAAGCTGCCTTTATACACATAAGGATTTTATTTATCATTTCATAACTTTTAAAATTAGAAAATAGATGCATAACTTTAGAGATATTTTGTGCAATGACACGGAAAAGCAGTTATGACAAAAAGGATAAGAATCCATACTCTTAATGCGCCTTATTTAGTTTGTCAAAAACACTTCAGCTGTTGAGAGAATCTAATGTAATTCAATGAATCTGCAAGTACATTTTCAGTCCATTGAAAATGACTGTCAATTCAAGGTTACTTCATAAAACTGAATTGTGAACAAAAATTACTTGGTGAAGATGAAAAAGGCAAAGAAGTAAAACAAATGAGGAAATGGGTATTAACAAATTGGAAATTAGAGCAATAAAAAAATGTAAATGAAGATTTATGGAATGAAAAATATTTTTTTCTTATATGGTCTTACTTTGACCATTATTGGTCTGTCTATGTCTTCACTATGTAGAAAAGTTATCTATTGACTTCAATAGCACTGTTTCAATTCATACAGGCAACCATTTCCACTTGAAAAAATAATAAATGTTATTCATGAGTATTTTCTTACACAAATGGAATTGCAAAGCTATTCCTTTTTCCATTCATTTTTTACCCAAATTCCACTTTTGAGCTAGGTTTAAAATAAGAATAAATTTAGTAATTCATAAGCTTATGTCATTATATTTTTCTTTTACACATATTCTTATGACAGAAACATTTGTCTTCTTGTTAATTTTTCTTTATTTCTTGCCTTCAAATTGTCATTTGAAGCACGATATGCTTATAAGATTACAATTATCTACTCAGTGAGAAAGGTTATTTATCAAGTATAGAATTAGTGAAAACATAAAGCCATTAGTCTCTTTCTCCCCTTTGTGTTCTGTTCCAATTCCGTAGCTAGACCTGAGTTGTTGTCTAGACATCTGTATTTGCACAGATAGTAAAATTAACTATTGATTTGGCCTATATACAAAACTCCAAAATACGAATGCAAGCTGAGTTTGCCAGAGGTAATGGTCCTGGGTATAATCAGACATTCCTGGAGGATGAAAACGAACGGATTAAATTTCCTTCAGCTGCAGAAGACCACAAACAATTTTCTCTTTTCTTTCGTGTTTCCTTTATGTTTTCCTTTCTGTTTCCTTCACGTCTACACAAAACTAGGCACCTCTTGTGGCCTTTTAAAACACTGAATCCTGCTCAGTGCATGCAGAAGAGGCCAAATTCTGGACTCTGATTCCAAACTTGAAAGACAAGTATTATTCAGCATTTCCATCTAACCATCAGCATCTGTCTTCCTTCTCAAACATGGGGTTTCATGAAATCAGTTTACATTCACTTTTAATGTGCCTGCATCTGTTTCAGATATCTGCATTGCTAGAGCAAAGCACTGTGCTTCAAATGAGGCAGTTACAAAATTGTTCAGACCACACAGCTTCCTGAAGTGCTTCTCAGCAGCTGTACATGGTTGAGCAAGTGCAAGGGCTCCAATTCTGTTTCAAACTAGGCCAGGTGAGAGTACAAAGAAGGGAGTATTATAGTAGCATGAAATGGACTTGCAATCTCATAAAGGGCATAGTTGCATCATGCAGAAGCTTTGGCAATAACTGAGCTTTATGGCACTTCTGCATTTTCACCCCTTGTTTGTTTCTGTTGCAGGATTGTTTTTAACCCCAGTCATTTCCCTCAATGAGTTTGAATTCAGAGCAAAACCTCATAAGCAGTCGAGCTGACACTTCAGGAAGGGTAGACTGCTGGGACAGGAGAGTGGGAACATATTACAGAATCACAGAATGGCTGAGGCTGAGAGAGGTATCTGGAGGTCATTTGGAGGTTCATCCCCCTGCTTAAGCAGGGCCACCTTAGAATCATTTCTCCAGGATTATATCCAGAGAGATTTTCGATGTCTCCAAGGATGGAGACACCACATCGTCTGTTAGTGACAGTGCTTAGTTGCCTTCAAACGAAAAAATTTTAAGCTTGACTGTCATAAAGTATACCATAGTCTCCATTAGTGACAGTGACAGCGCTCAGTTGCCTTCAAACTAAAAAAATTTAAGTTTGACTGTCATTAAATATGTTATGTAATGACAGCCAGCTCTAAATAGAGCTAAGAATCACTTTTAGAAGTTCATAACTTCCAGCTTAGGTCTTAAAGACTTCAATCATCTGTGTCTCTGTAACACTATGTCAGTCTTCCTGGATGCATCTATACTAGTCAGTTCTAGTGTGTTTTGGAATGCTTCAGGGCATGGGAATGTGATTGTCCTTGCTAGGCAAACCTCAACATACTCCCTGAAAAAGTATTCAGCCTGCTGTAATTATTTATGTCCCCCAACAATTCCCTCACGTGGCCTGCCAGCCAGAGCAGCTCATGAGAATACACAATGGGCAGTTGCCCTTCAGCTAGTGTTGCAAATGCACCACCACCGCTGCCCAGTACTGTCAGTTTTTTAGGGTAGATGCCAGCCATTCTGTGAATTATCTCAGTGTCTTCAGAACTTTGAGGCATGTTTAATTTGCTGGTGAAAAAGTGGCCTGTGTCTGTAGGATATCTGAATGTGTGCTCATCTCTCTGACTTGAGGTTTAGTACATCAATTTACATGCTCTTGACTCCTGGCTCAGTATGCAATGTGTGTGGGGCAGACAAGAACCCTGAAACTGCCTCTTTTCTTTTTATCTTAGTTTCCTAGAAATATTTTCATTATCTCTTTTCTTCTAGAACTTATCCATAACTTGGGTTCTATTTGTGGATTTGCCTTCCTGAATAGCCCTCTGGACAAGAAAATCTATTTAATTTCTTTATTTTTTTTGATTGTCTACATCAGAGTGGATAATGTTGTGACTCAGACACATGATAAACAAACAAATCAGCTTGTTTAATTTTAGCTGGAATACAACTTTTCCATGTGCTTTTAGCCTTGAAAGAATACACTTTAAGATCAAAAAAAAGCTCTGAGCAGATTTTTGATTGAAAATTGTAATTGCTATTAGTATTTCCAATCTATTTCAGAGCAAGAATGAGAAAATAGACTTTTTTAAACCACAGTATTTAATTTCACCTGTGTTTGAGACCTCCTGCTGGCCTACTTCTCTGTGTTTTTCTCAATTAATATTCATTGTAACTGAGTTGGGGAGAGAATTGATCACTACATTTGGAATGCTGATGAATTTCTGCTCTTCAGCTGTATGCCTCTTTAACACAGTTATCTTTACTTTGTAAATATGTATAACTCAAGAATGTACATTAGTGAAATAAGGTACTTTGTTTTAATAAATTGAGGACATCTACTTTAATGCTTTCCTAAGATCTGCAGGACAATATAAAGAGTTTAAAGTTATTGTACCATAACATAAAAGTGTTGCTTTATAAAGATCTAAAAAAAAGACCCCAAAAATGATATTAAAATAATATTTATATTTAGGAAATTATCTTTGTACTGTTGTTAACATTGTTGAACAATTAACTCTACAAATGATTAATTATATAAATTTATTGCATCATAACCTTCTGAAGAAAGAGATCCCCTCAGCTTCTTCTTTTATTCATATCTTGTAGTTGCCTTTGTACCAGACATTTCAGAAACCTTTTCTTGAGAGCCCATATTATTTTCCTGTCTTTTTAAGCTTCTTCAAGTTGTGAAATTTATACTTTTCATCACATACTCTGAGTTTCAAAATGAATTAAATTCTTCCACATTTCTCTTTTTAGTAACTTATTCTCTTCAGCCAATTGTTATATGATAACTTCCAGTGTGGTGAGTCATCCAAAGTGAGCACACCACACAGACATACATATACCATACTACTGTCTATTTTTTGTGAAATTAGCTATTGATTGTGGTTGGCTGTGTCCTTTATTTTTCTTACTTACAGCAATAGCATGGAAATGTAAGATGCATATTTATTGACTGGATGATTATAGGCATTTGTGTAGGGCCTTTATTTTAAAATATTAGCTTTTCTAAAAATGTTTGTGCCATGTACTGACAAATACTTTAATAAAGCAGGAACTATGCTTTTAGAAAAGTAGAATACGTATTCAGTATTTTTACAACTAATAAAGAAAATTTGGTATGATTTATGGAGCAAAGAGCTGTGCATGCATTAAAATTGAATATAACAACCATATATTTTTCATGAGATGAGGTTCAAATCAGTTATTTTTTCAATGGGCTTAAATTCTTAGGGATTATTTCCTTTTAAATGCATTTTATGAATAGCAGAAGCAGTAGAGAGACAGCAAATTCTTTCTGAATCGTTTTCAATACAGACTACAGTATTTGTGACAGGCTTAAAATTAGCAAGTTTGAATGAAGATTTAAAAGCTATAATAAATATAATCCTTTGTGTTTCCATAAAAGAAGAGCACTTTGAAGTGAATTTGACGCTTATGGAAAACATAACATTGACTGGTAAAGAAGCGAAACTCTTGTTTATTGTCACTAGGTACAGAAAGACTGTAGCAGAATAGCAGTTCCCCCTGAAGCAATGGTGTGTCTTATGTGTGATATGGAGAAAGATTTTATCCTTATATCTCTACAAAAATACCCAATGAGACTGTTGTTTGTGCAAAATAGGTAGTTAATATGGGCATGTAGTTTCCAGAAATTCACATGAGAACTTCCAGAAAATTAAGTCAAGGGGATTGCACATACTATCCAGTAAAATTTTTTCAACTACTGACCTTTCCCTTCTGGCCACTCCAAAAGGCCTGAAGGAGAAAAGCTTCGTGGTCCATTCTCTGGTGCCCAAATAATACATCCAAGTTACACAGGACAATAAAAACTCATATTCATGTAGGAAAACATATTAAAATCTCACCCTAACTTCTTCAAATCCCCCAAATTCACAAACTGTTTTGTTGCTTTGCCAAAGATACAGCTTTTAATTCTGCGACTTTCAAGTTTTTGAGATCTGGTATGCTTATACTATTTCCCTCTATTTCCAGCATTGCAGGTGCATAGATTAAAACAAGCCTTCAAGTATTATTGTTTATGCTTTTCAGAAATGTTGAAATTACTTACCTGTTCACTACATAGTACGATGTCTGTCTAGCCCTTAAGGGCTTAAGGGGAAGCAGAGAAGACAATTGCCCTCCAGGCACATTCCTTCATGACAACAAAGACATCTGCTTGCTTGCCAAAGATAGCAAGGAAATATTTACACATTAAAAAGAAAATTCAGCATGAAGAAAATCAGCTACATAAAAATATGCCGGGGGAAAAAAAAAGCAAAAAGACGAATGATATAACTAAACAAGTAAGTGTGTGTTAAACCATGCTGACTCCCTTCCACTATGCAAAACTACATGACAGTGAAGAGAATGAACTGAGCTTGGAAATCAAGACATTTTAATCACACATAAATGTCATTTTGAGATCTCACTATTTCGATGCCCCGCAGGACAGATGACACAGTTTCTTCATGACTGTCAACTGCATGTCATCAGCACTGGCTGTGGTTCTCAGTGCCTCCAGGACTCTCCCACGTTGATTAGATTTAATTGCTATGGCTGAGTGACTCTCTTTTCCTGTAAGGTTAATGAAAGTTCGTATGTCAACACTACAGTCCACTAGACCAAAATTATGCTAATTGCCACATACATAGAAATATTTGGCTGAACTGAGGTATAGCTACCTAAAGTTCTAGAAAATTATTTGGATGGAGAAGATGGTGATGTCATGGTATCTGGGGAAAAATCTGGTACCATATTCAGACAAAGTACACAATAGGAAAATGTGGCTAAGAAACACAGCAGCATACTGCAAAACAGTACCTCAGTTTATTACTTATTATCTAATCTAATTATTAATCTTCTTAATCTTATCTAGCTATTAATTTTCTTTTGTAAACATGTGATCTAAATATTTTGCATGTATAATTTTAAAAGTATCACTTCAGAATAAATGTATTGATTCAAGTCTTATTTTTTAGGGCTGTATCACCTTCTCTTGTTTCATAGACCACATACTAAATTTTTAAACAGGATTTTCCAGGCAGGAGTCAGGTAGCCCAGCTTTCGATTTAGTACTTTTTCTTTACTGCCTTCTATTTTGACTTTCTGTTTTAGGAAGGTTGGACAGCCCATAAAATTAAACAGTGAAGAGAGAGAAAGAGACTGCATGATCTATGTTTGCCAGTTGAACAAGGGCAAGATACAAGTGAATTGGAATTTTTTCACAGAATAGTTAAAACTCACGGTTCAGCTACCAAGGATATAGGTCCTTTTATATTGTCTTGAGAAAAAGTGAAGTGCGGGAAGTGGAACCCCTGTTTTTCCAAGGCCAGTCTTCCAATTTGTCTCTTCTCATGATCTAGTGAGGACACAGGCTTTTTACATTTCCGTGATTCAGAATGTGGATTCTTTCCTGAGGGTGACAAGACTGCAAAAGGTTATAAAGATAGCTTAGACTGTAGGGCTTTTGACTGCTGGCAGATTTGAAATAAGGTCCTAGTCTATATTTCCATTGACTGATGTAAAAATACTATATGTTTTGAGTATGTATTGATATGGTGTGTCATGCCATAAACTGAAAACTTACACTTTATACAAAATGTACACTCAGCACAGCAAAAGGTCCTCAACAGTTTCTATAGATGACTCTCCAGATACCTTAACTTACTTTATTTAAAAAGATTCAGAAATATATGCTTTCAGAAGCTTTAAATATACCTAATGCACCTCATCACTGTTAAACCTAATCTATCCAATGAGGTAAGCGTCAACTACAGCATTTTCTAAATTAACAAGATTTTTTAGGAGGATAAAGCTGAAGCAGAGAAAAAAGGCATTCCCCTGAGACAGGAAAGTCCTGAACTTTCATTGCCAGTGTTATATTCATGTCCATAAGGACTTCTCCTCATACTAAACAAATGAACCGTCAGACTAATACCACAGGTTGGCTTTCCTTCTGAAGAGTCTTAAAATATTTTGTGGAGGTCCAGAGACATCTAGTAATAAACTATTTTACAACTTTATTTCTCTACTTCACAACACAATATTAAGATACTATTTTAGGTTACAAATGTTAACTGCTATCTCAGTTTTCACCTGTTCCATAGAGACCTCCACAATATCTTGATTTTTTTAGACCAAAATTATAAAATGCTACTGAAGTAATTATTTTATATTTGACTGTTTAGCAACAATATACACAAGACTACATTAATGTTTAGCTGTTATTAGATATCAGGCAACAATTCTTGAAAACATTTTAAATTATTTTAGCATCCAAAGCATTTATGAAATTAAAAAACCCAGACACTCAGCAACATTTTAATAAAAATAATGTCAAAATGTAAAAGGAGGGAGCTGCTGTGTCAATGAATTTACACTGGTATGCATTTTATTTCTCTTCTGGTTAGCTGGGACAATCAAATAGCGTATTTCTTCAGATTTGTATATTCATCGCTGTATTTCATGGAAGTGTACTTTAATATTATTAAAAGATTGTTTATATGAATTTAGAATATTAAAATGCCATATTTTACCTTGTGCATATTTATTAACATAACAATATGTGGTAGGCTACTTTTATACTATTGTCATTTGTACCACAATAGCTAAGGATCTTGTCAGGATTTACATTATAATTCTGTATTTTCAGCGGCTTTTAATTCATCAATAAAACTTTGCTCTGGGCTGAAAGTTGACAAGAAAATTCTATGTTCAGGATCGTATATTTTGCAACAAAAAGGACACTTTAAAATCAGAAATCATTTTATTGGGGTATTATTTTCCATTTTTATTGTTTTTCAGAACAGCTGATGGTGTTGAAGATATTACAGAAAAACTATCAGTCAATTTCTCCCCACTCTTCCGTCAGTTTATAGCAATATGTTAAGGGCAGCTGAATCACACTTCACATAAAACTCATATAATCCATTGCAGATACATGCTGTTACCTCCACTCTTTTTGTGATTCCCTGTGGTATACATACATTCACTTTCACTACTTGAATTTCATGTACTAGAAACATTTTGCTAGGTTGTGTAACTTGTAAAGATTAAAAATGAGAGGGATTCACGAGTGTTTGATTTGCCTGAGATCAAAACCAGCTGTCAACTCATAGAAAAACCTCAAATAGCTAGAGATGAAGAGTCAAGGAAGAAGTAGGAAGGGAATGTGAGGTAAGAAGTGAAGCATCTGCACGCAGCACGCAGCCAGGAGATTTCCAGGGAAGACACATGATGGCAACTGAGCAATGGAGTGAGTGAGTTTCTGCAGTGACCATTTGAAGCTAAGGCTTCAAAGGAAAGGAAACAAGAAGGAAACAAAGCTGTAGTGGATAAATAGGAGGGATGAACTTACGTTTCCATGACTGGCATACTTAAGTACGACTTAGACGCTTACACAGGCTTTTGAATAGCATGTGTCACTAATCTAAAATGTAGATAAGTATTCTTTCTCCTCAGAGTTCTTCTAATAAAGTACATATTAAATTAATCCTGGAGTATATGTTCAGCTCATCAAAAACGTACAGTCCAGTCTATCTCACCTACACACCACAGTCACCACGCAGACTTTTAGATTTTAGTCAATCACTACATACGTATAAGTGTTTCTGTCATCCTAATTTGGGACATGTTTAGAGTGAGGTGAATAACACCTTAGAAGCAGAAATTCCTCTTTACTGATTATAAAGGAAGCCTAGGATAACTAATTCAGATGTAAACACTGTAGGTAACTGAAGCTTAGCTAGAAGACGCCCACTCATGGACATTGTAATTGAGACTACTTTATCTATCATGCTGCTTGCTCTCATAACTACCACATCATGTATTTAAATTAGTGAGCTTTGGAAGCACAGAATTACAGATTTTTCACCCAGGGCAGGATATCTTCAAATACCAATTTCACCCAGGTCTCAATCCCCCATTAATTTTTTTGAATGAAAAAGAGATACACTACACTGGTGGGGGTTTTCTTCTCTTGATTGACTTCCAGCCTCCTGCTGAAAACCACTTTCCAAAAGTATTTTACCAGTCCACCTCAAGACACCTGTAAGCCCAGAGTCATTGACTGTCCCTTATAGTAACTCTCCCCTTGGTGTTTGGCAGCAGGGGAACAGTCCCAGTGCCATCCCCAGCCACAGCAGACTCCAAGCAGGATGGCACAAGGAAAATCCTACTTCCTTCCCTTCCTCATCTTCTGTTCTGACAGCTGGACAATGTCAATATGCCTTTCAGATTTTCTTTTTGTGTTTTCACACTGGAAATAAAAGGGGGGGGGGGGGGGGTTACAATTGATTAGCCATTACTTAGTTTTAAGGACATATCTGTGGCCTTAAGCTAAACATTTTCCTTAAAAAAAAAGCCAAATTGAAAGATTTGAGCAATGATCAATGCCCAGGTAACACATACAGGAAATGTGACACTGGAAGAGACCCTGTGATAACACAGAGCATGCTTGTCAGTAGAATGAAATTAAAGTTATATCTATTGCAGTGCAGAAAAGAGAATGCCTTTTTGAGAATGTCTTATTCCTGAATGTCTACCATGCCCTTTTTCCTTTTTCTGCATGTTTCATTTGGGGTGGAGAACTGAGACATATATACAAGGTAAGAGCAGTGAAGAGTTTTACATATTTTAGAAGTATGTGGTTGTACAGATTATTTATCACTAACAACAGAACTGTCAATTGATCTCTTAATAGTCATGGCCTAACCTCAGATCTCAGAGCAAGCAGATTCTAAGCATGGAGTTTAGCACTGAAAATTGTCATGTATTTTAGATTCAATGCACAGAGAAAAAAAAGATAAATGGATATTTTAAAAACATGAGTATGCAATATGCAAATCAAAATATTTACCTTCGATTTCTCCATTGAAACAGCTATATAAATTAATATTTACCTAATTACTTTAAATACAAAATAAAACCCAGACTTGAAATTATGTGAGCTGTTAGCAAGGAGAGAAACAAAACTTCTGTATAAGAGGAATGATTATGTTCTGTATTTTATAGCAGCATTAACGTCTTCAGTTGTAACAGAAAAAAAAGGAAGGAAGTAGGAAGAAATAAAGAAAATAGAAAAGCAACCTGGATAAATGTCATTATCCTTTTTTACATCTGTATTGGCTGTCCATTTTATTTGAAGAATCAGTATAACTAAAATGTATTCTACTAAAATAAAAGTAATCAATAATGTTTGGTGACAGAATACACTAACTTTCTTTGTTATGGCTTCCAAAATTTTTAGAATAAAGAATGTCTGTTTTGAATAATGTCCACTGGTGTTTGAATGCCTCAAACAATTGAAGTGAGTATTTTTTCTCTTAGCTTTAGAGCAAAAGTTAGTTCTGCAGCTAGGCTCACCCATCAGATACACCTGCCTATATAAACATAGAGGCATATCCACAAACTGAAATATTTGTTTTAAAAAAATGAATCTATTCTTTAAAAAAAGCAGCAAAAGATCCATTCAAGTATGGAAAAGAAGTACTATTATCCCATATAAAGACAGAAAGCAGATAACAAATGATGCTACAAATTATTTTTAAGAAGAAAAGCATATGGCATACTCTATCCTATCATTCATAGAAGTAGACCTGATTCCAATTAGTTGATATAATCAGGGATTCCTGGTCCAATTCATGTGTGTTTAAAATATTTTAACTGGCAACAGTTGAATGCAGAGCTGATATTTATTTAATAGTTTGAGGATCATTGTAGAATGTTGTCGCCGGTGTACCGCAGTCCGAGAGAATAATCACATGAAGTCCGCTCAGGAAACCATGAATGAGCCATATGAGGCCATTTATTACTTAATTTCTGACAGGCTGAAATACCTTAGTTACCAAAGATGGCGTAAGATCCTCGGCCATTAACCATCCGCCTCTCGTGCTGATTGGCTGAGACTCACAACACCCGTTCAAAAATATTTTTCTAGTTAACCCCATAACAAGTCTGAAAAACAAGTTGCAGGTGCAAGATAAAAAATTTAGTTTACAAAGACCTTAACAGTGTTTTCCATAGTTTCTGTGAGAAAAGTAGAGTTCTCAGAGAATAGCATTTTGCTGAAGGATTTCTCTGCTAAAGGCCTTTCAGCGTCCATAGAATGTAATGATTTTCATAAAATCCCGCTATTTTTCAACACATCTTCTGCATTATCTTGATGGGAATCCTACATAGCCACAAGAAAAACTCTGAAATACATGCCTGCAGACAGTACCAACAGGCATAATCTGAAGAAAGCAAGTGAACACTTGAGGACTTTATTCCAGGGAGATAAAAACACCTGATGAGGGGAAAATTCTGAAGCTTTTTTCCTTTATTTGACGTACTGCTTAGAGACAGAACAAGATATTTTTGGCCCTTGTATTTTACAAGTGTACAAGAAAAAAGTAATAAAATATCTTCCTTATCTCACATTTTACTGTAAATTATACTCTTTCTTAGGAGTAATATTAATTTGGGGTCAGATCCATGAAAAGATTTAGTACTGCAATATCTAGCATTTTACCAAGTCTTTAAAGCATTTTGCTGCCTAGTAGAATTCCCCCATTCCCCTGCTCAGGCTTCTCATAAATGCCTGGAGAAAATTAGGTGCCAAGAAACAAGGTCAATAACAGGAATAGGAGTTCATTTCTAAAGATAAGATCCATTAAAGACAGCAGGTAGTAAAAGGAGACATTGATCTACCTAATAGGACACAGTGAAAACAGGGCTTGAACCCAGACATTTAAGTCCCAATTACAAGACATCATTTCCGTACACCGCTTCCTGACACCAGGTGCTTATTCCAACATCTCTGAAAGAACATGACTAGTAGAAAAAGAAGAGAGTTTGGTTTTCTGTCCCTCTTTTTCTCATCTGTTCCCTCAGAATTTCCACACAGTGCAAAAATAGCTTATGAGGAAATAGGTTTCCCCTACTACTTCCTGTTGAACCTTTTTTTTCCTCTATAAAATGAATTTTTGTTGGAATAACAAACATAAACAACTTCTTTCCAGTGTATAGCCTACTCCTTTGAACAGAGACTAGATGTCAGTAAAAAATCACTACTCTATGTTAAGTATTCAGTAGAGCATATAATCAAAGATTCTTTCCTTATCCACTAGTCTGTGAAGTCATGCTTAAATATTGAATACTGAACACATAATCATTTTTGAATGAGTGAAACAGCTAAGCCAAGAGGAACTACAGAGTTGCTTTTGCTTCACTAGGCTGCAGAACAGAAACAAGCCTAGTGTTAACAACACCAGCATGGGTGTGGGAGACAAGGATGGGATGAATTTTTACATGGGACATCCTCAAAATCTGGAGAAGTGACTTTCTTTGCTAATGAAGCTGGAGAAAACAACATATCCTCATGTGACAGTAACATACTTTGTGTCGGCCACCAAGTGTGCTCTCAATGTCTACCAAACTTGGCCTCACAGATGATGTGGAAAATACCATTTCTGTTGCTGTTGCTGGTAATACCTAAAAACAGTGCCTACTCAGGGAAAGCTAAGGCATTCTAAAATGATGACTGCTGAATATGAGGTTTTAGAATCTAAATTTTAGATAACAGCATCACAGAATGGTCAAGACTGGAAGGGAGCTCTGGGAGTCATCTGGTCCAACTACTCTGGACCCTTTAGATCCAGTCACCTAGATGGTTACTCTAGTCTCCTAAAGAAGATTCAGACACTTAAAGGAGTTTTTCAGATAGATTTAGGACCTTATCCTAGCCTGTCCTTTTGCAGAGTAGTCCCATCCTATTAATTTTTAAACATATGTCACATACTAGTCTTTTGATAACCATCTTTTTATGAGAGGATCATTCATTTGTTCCTAAATGCCAGAAATTAATAAATATAACTGAGCCATATATCCATTCAGAAATAACAAATATACAGAAATAATTTACTACTGTTCCTTCATTTTCTTTTCCAATTCCATTTGATTTCTCTCATCCTAACAGATGGCATGCCAATTTTTGAAGTTATTCTATTGAAACACATTTGAATCATTGCTGAAAAGCTGTTGTGAAATTAAGTATTCATTGATAATCTGAGGCTGAAATCTTGCTGTCCTCTCCGTAGTATTCTGCATTTATATACTCTCTGCTCCAAAAGTTAGTGTCAGAATTTTCAACCGAACTGACCAATTGAAGTAGCCAGTGCTTTTTTTAACAGCAAATTATAAGCAGAGAAGTGTCCAGGTGACTGACATGTCAGCAGCACCCAACCTTTTGTAAGCCTTCGAGGAGACTTAATCACAAGTGTAGAGCAGATGTTGAGGTTATCAGACAACAAAAAATGTTCTGAACGTTTACTCTGTCTGAGACTGGAATAGCACTGGCAAATCACAGCACAGGTTTTGGTCTGGTGCCTTGGAAAAACAGGTACTGCCTCCTTGCCTGTAGGCAAACAGTCTCTGTGGCCATAGCTTATACCTGGCTTCTGTCCACTGATTGTGACATGTCACTCCAGCTAACTGGTCCTGAAAAGAAGAATCCAGGCCTCAGCTAGATTTCAGGGACACAGAGGCATACAGGTGTTTGAAACTGATAATAATCAATAACAGTGATGTCGGCAATGGAGGTAGTAGTAATAATATTTTGAACGAGAGCAATCTTCCCTTTGGACATAAAAATTCATGGTACTTGGACCATACCACAGCTGTCTTTGTTTCTCAGCTATTTAAATCTTTTGACAGCTCTGTAAACCTCCTGCCCCTGGCTTGTTTCTGATCTCCATCACATGACAATCTAATTGACAATTCAGCTATTTCTTTATGATCAGTTCAGTGTTTATTCCTGCTATTCCTTGATCTTCTACCCCTAAAAAGTCCTCTTGTTGTCTACACTTTTTAGTATTCCTGATGAATGAATGATCCAGTTCAATACAGGGTTTCAAAGCTGAAAACTTTTCCTTAGCTGACAGAACTAATGCATTTTATTTTGCTATCTCTATTCAGCAGGATTCAGAGATTCCAGTGATACTGTACTTCTTTACTGCTTTTAACTAGACCACAGGAGATGATGAATGACTAAACCTTTGGATTTTTTCTTTTCTTTGCAGAGAACAAGGAGATTGAAAAGGGTCTTGTCTCTACTGCTAATTCAACTTGTGCATAACTTATAAGTATGGAAATCAAGGGGATAATAATAAGCCAGGTCCCTTTCAAGTACTGGTATCTGGTGATATTTGAGGTAGCACAGCAGTGCTATGGATGAGATGGGAATGGCTGAAGTAATAAAGAGTGTTTCCAGATGTTAAGCAAAGGGTCAAGGTTAAGTGCTGCACCCATGGCAACCCATCTACTGTGTGTAGACCTGGCATAGTGTCCTGGTGTCCTAATGCTTTGGTGTGAAAAAGCTGGGAGAGACCTTCAGTCTGATATTCCTCTTTTTACCTCCTTCCTTCCTTCCTTCCTTCCTTCCTTCCTTCCTTCCTTCCTTCCTTCCTTCCTTCCTTCCTCCCTTCCTCCCTTCCTCCCTTCCTCCCTTCCTCCCTTCCTCCCTTCCTCCCTCCCGCAGTTCCATGGGAATTCTTTTCTACATTACTGCACTGTGGGAAGAGCTGTGTTACAAAACTAATAGATTAGGGACAGTGAGACAGTGAGAAATTAGCATTATTTAAAGCCTAACAAGAATTTAGACTTAGTGAAGCCTTAAAAATTCACGTTGTTGTGTCCCTTCACAAACTATGTTTCTTTTTATCACACTTTGCGTTTGGCAGGGTTTGGGGGTTTTTTGAGGGGGACGGAGAACGGGATTTCTGGGATTTTTTTTCTTCTCTGAAATAATGGAGCTTTTTTTTGAAGACGAGCTCAGTAACTCATAAGGTAGTATATAAAGTAGAAGGGAGAGTCAATATTAGAAAGAGAGAATAAACAAAAGGAAAGCAGCTTGTTTATGCTATGAACTACAAATAAAGGAGGCAGAATTACCATTTTAAGAAATATTTAGATCTAGATTTATTCTCAGTTTATCCCAGAAAATGAAATATGTCACTCAGTGTTGTAGGAGAAACTGGCACCTTCTAATGCAAGAAGTTTCTGCTAGCATGGAATTGTCAAGATTGGCTAAATATGACCTGCTGGCTCAGAAAGCCTGTAAGCCCATTTTTTAATCTTTCCATCTTTCAAATGTAGTTATTTTTTGGATAGCTTTAGAAGAATTTTTTTTTTTCTTTTGTTTTGGGAACTTTAGGAGAAAGAAGCAGTTAAAATAAGTGAAAGAATATGCTGCAAAATGAATTCAAAAGTGTCATTTGAAAATAAGCAGGAGGCCACCCAGACTGATCCTCTCTTTTCGTTTGTGGTGACTCCTAAAGAATGCAATTAAAGAGGCCATAGCACACTCAGTTGGGCCGTAGTAGCGTGGTAAGCATTTTGCATCTGTTCCCATAGCAACAACACTGCAGAAACAAGTTGTTCAGGCTACAGTCTCTGTCACGTTGGTATGGGGAAGCTCTCCCTGGCACAGTAATAACTATAACTTTCTAGGTCTCAAAAGGCATTGTTTAGAACTGTGCTACTAAACAATGACATGCTTAACAAAGCCTTAAGGTATCAAAGAAGGATGAACTGCAGATGGGATAAACATAGCTCTTTTTGTAAAAAGAATTCGGTATTTCTAGTGACATCACTTTAAAGAAAAACAAAATAATTTTGCTGGCTATAGACACAGCAGGAATTTTAAAATACCTTGAAATTCTTATCACCTGGAAAGCTGTAAGAAATCATAAACAACAGAAAATTACTAACCAGACCCAACTGTGGTTTTGTTAAAACAGCGTTATCACTTCTGGCATTGATAGAACTATTTTTTAGTATGTAGATGAATGTTTATTAGTGATTTGTTTTTAAAGAGTTCAGGTTTTTGTAGTGCACAAGATAAGAGAACAAAAAATTTTGCCCATTGGATTCATTATGTGAACTGAGGTTCAATTAGATATCAACATTCTTTCCTCAAAAGCAAACAGTTTATTAATGTATTATCAAATGTTTCTGCTATGTTGTATTAGAAGGGAACAGAAAAGAGTCCTGTGTGGAAAAAAAAAAAAAAAAGATAAACCAAAGAATGATAAGAATATGAAAATATAAGGACGTACTTCTTTCTTATGTGGAAATTCTTCACATTAAAACTGCAGGGATTAGTTGTTCTACCTAATAGTTCAATAAGACGTACCAAATTAGAATACGTTTTCTTAACACACTTGTTCCATGGTAACAAACACAACAGTTAAGGATGAAAAACAGTTTCAGATACAAGCTCTAATTTTCACACCTGCATAATACTTTAAATCACCCCTTTTAGGGAAACTTTCTACATTGCTCTGTGTCCAAATTAGTTTTTGTTTTGTTTGCAGTTCTTTAAGGTTTCATGATACTCCAGCCAGCTATCTTCAAGTCGAGGAAAATTACGTTTGTAATTTTAAAAATATTAACTCTATTTGTTTTAAAAGGCTTGCCTAGAAATATCCAAAATATTATGTAAGAAATATAAGCCTAAGTCCAAGGAGGGAGTTGAACTTATCCTGGTGACAAAATTAGGCAGGTCAGCTGACAGGCTTGGGACTTGCTCAATCCCATAGGAATTTTCATTAGGGCTACTGCCCCTCTTAAGACGATTTTAAAAAGTCACAGAGACAGCCAGTTACCATGAGAGCAGCTGGGAGTTAGAAGTGTGTCTTTCAGTGGTATCTGGGCCATATCAAGAGGAAAAGTATATTTTAGGCAATGTTTTTCCTTTCTTTTTTTCTTTTATCAGTTCCAACTGGTTGACGTAAGCATGTTTCTCTTTGATCCGACATGTACTGCAAATCCTGCTCGTAAGTACTAAGTCACTAAGAGGCACATCTTCAGAAAAGGACACTTAATTACAAGCTTCTGTTTAAATTTGGTCAATAATGTGTGGACTTGAAAACCAATGAAGCCTTATGAGCATGCTGTAATTATTTTTACTCAGATGACGAATTCTGATCAAACAGGGATGCAGCACAAAAACATTTACAGATTTTGTAAAAGAGCTATGTAGAGATTTTCCTACCGCTTTAGATTAGCTTTCCTTTCTATCATACCAAATAGGGTGAACTTTAACCAATCATCCTCAGAATAAGCACTCATTTCTGACTTTGTGATAAATCCAGATTTGATAGACCCAGACTTTCCAGCTAGTCGGATGGTTATCCTTATGTGGGAGATATGAATACAGGAAAAAAGAAAATAGACTGTTGCTCTGGTGGGAAGACTGGAAAAAGATCATTGCTAAAACCAATGTTTGAACATCTTAATGCCAAATTCAATCCACAGCTCTGAGGTAAGCCTCCAGAGAGTCTATAAAATACACAGGGATGATGAGATTCCTGAGGAAAGGAGTCTGTTCTAGATGCTCCAGTGAGCCATCACCCCATATGCTTTAACAGACTGTCTTTTGTTTTTGTCCATTGAAACTCCCCAAGGTTTGCTGCCAAGATCTGGACTCATGTTCAGAGTTTACCTTGTTTTCTGGAGCTACAGTCTTAATGGGGATGCTAAGTCCAGTTCTTTCTTTTCCTATATTCTGGATTTCTGCTTCTAATATCCCATTTTGATGACTCTCTCCTTCAGGAGGATTCTTTACTCCGAATCATGAAGCCAGATATGCCTGGCTTACTCCCCACTCCCTGGCTGTGGCTGATATTGGCCAAGGTCTTTCCACTGTAACTCTGCAAAGGAAAGACCATGCAGATGATGTGGCTTTATGGTAGGATCAGGCTCCATCCAAGAGGACAGAATCATTAAAGGATGTATCTAATTACCACCAATAATTCCTGCACTGTGATTTTTCAGAAGACATAGCAAAGCAGATTTTCATGACAAGTATGAAAAGCACTCTTCAGAGACAGTGCAGCTACTCCTCCATTTCTAAGCCTTACGCCAAACAAAGAGTATTAAAGCCGTTAAGGACTAAGATTTCCAGAATTTTTAAATATACACTACTTTTTGAAATTACTGAACTGCTCTGGGTAAGCTAAAAAATGTAGAACAAAAATAAGTTTGATCTGAGGTAGGCAGCAAGAACATCAAAAAGAAATCAGTCTAAGAAATACAAATTTTATAAAGTTGCAACATAACAGAAAATGAGGCAGTCCAATGGGAATTCTGACAGAAGGTATAAAAGTATATTGCCCAGCCAGCTCCATATTTTACTCAGAAACAAAGAGAAAAACCCCAACTGTTTTCTGAGGAGTTTGGAATGTTTTTAATAGCAGATGGAGAAAAGGGAAGAAACAACAGCTGAGAGCAGGAAAAGAAGGAAAACCACCCTTTTTTTTTTCGTAAGAAAAGGAAAATACTTCTAATCTGTATTTCAAGTTCATATTCTTAGTGGTTAGTTGCAGGAGAAGCTGTTGATAGAGTCAAGAGGGATTAATGGCAGGAGAAAGCTGAAAGAAGTGTATTCTTTTCCAGCCAATACAAGTGAAAGTATTTGGATAATAGGTGAGCATGATAAAGCAACTTATTATGAAGCTTCATTTTCTCTTAGCTCTGAGAGAAAACAGCTGCCTCAGTACTTCACTAATATCTGGGTAGTCAAGGTGAGAAGAGATTGAGAAGAGTTTATGACTTAGTTTTTCAGCAGCAGTAGTCAAAGTAAAAGGCAAGTAAAGGGCAAGAACTGAGCTCAGCATTTTCATTTTCCACAGGGGACGTTGTACATTACATTTGCATTTTATATGTTACATGCAATTTTTCTAAGCATTTCCCTTCTGACATTTATGCCACATGAGATGTTTGAGTATGTGTTCGTTTGAATTAGTGGTATCACTTTTAAATTATGGTAGATTCTTGCTGACAGGAAGATACATACTTTAACACAAAGAGAGCATAGCCAAAAGATAGAGGAGGAGAGGAAGGAAAAGCAGAAAGAATAGAGGGAGAGATGAATAGAGGAAAGCAGAGAGGAAGAGAGAGAACATTTTTGACAGCCTTTGATTCCTTGTTTGTTTCCTAAATTTTTATTAATGACAAGCTACTTCAGAACTCTCAATCTTAGTTTATCATCTTTAAATGTAAGATAAAATTACTGAAATAATTTTCTCTAGTGTTTTGAAAAACTGAAATAAGGAGCAGCTTGTACAGGAAAAAGAAAGGAATTTTTTTAATATTTCTGATAAAATGCTTCTTTAAACTGCTCAATTTTGAAAAAGCTGTTCCTTCTTACTTAAGAAAAGGTAGAAGGTTGTTATGAGAGAAATCAGAACCATCTGTCTAGGTTACTTATGTTACCTACATTTTCTTTGCTTCAACTTTAATCTCCTAAATTCTCTGTTGATTTTCTAACTCCATAATGTTATGGAAGTGTTCCTACCCAGACCATTATGGGAACTTTCAGATTTTTGTGCTCAGAAAAGGATGTTGATAAGGTAATAAATTCTAATGTATTTTTTAATACTCTTAGGAAGTGTTAGAAAAAAATGAGGGAGACAATTTACTAAACCAAGTGTATCTCCATGTTCTTATAAGTCTACAAATTGGAGAGGGTAGTATGGGTCACAGAGATCGACGAGAAGAGGGATGATGGTGCATGGCAGTGGCTCAGTTTGGTGAGAAGCATCCTTGCTCCAGACAGAGGAAATGAATTTTCACTCACTCTGCTTCAGTGCAGGTAGTTGTCAGAGAAATTCACAAGATGAAGAGATCTTTTAACATCTTTCTTTATGTGGGTTTATTACCAATAAAAACATTAAAGTTTAGCAGTTTGCTTCATTACATTTTCAGAAATACTTGACAGATACATGCCTGGTTGATGTACTGGTTCTTGGGAATTCACTGAGTTTCTGTATTTGCTTGTACATTGTAAATCATCTTTTTCAATTTCAAGACAAGAATTTAACTTCAGTTTTCATACTGTTTAAGATGAGTCTACATAACCTTCAAAAAGTAGACAGAGAAACACATTCTGTTCCGGACAGGTAAAATCTCAGCTGTCAGAGATTTTATTCTTAGGGTAACAAACGTATTTAAAACGTTTTCTGCTTTCAAAATATTACCTCCCTACATCAGAACTAACAAAGCTCCATTTAATCTTTCTAAGATTTGTTACTGATAACTCAATAACTGGCACTCAAGCTCTTAAATTTCGTATCCCTCTGACATTTTAAAATTTAAGTAATGAATATATTTGGGATTCTTTTTTCATTTTCTCGATGTGTTCAGTTTATTTTCAGTATAGCTGGCTTTCTGTTTAAGGCTTTTCTGCACAGGTATCAGGACTTGCAATGTTTCATTGCAGAGGCTAAAAAGGATCTCAGGCTCACTGAGTGCAACACTTTGCTGCTCTTGTTTTAGCAATATTTTTTTGTTATAGGAAAAAGGATAAATGAGAGGAAAACTTTTCTAGATAGGATTATAACTAGTAAAGAGAAACTGTTTAAGATTGTCATTCTGGAAGGCAACTCGATTAAGACAGTCTGAAAAAGCAGTCTTCATACTTCTAGGGCAGGAAAAAAAATCTAAAAAAGAGTAAAGAGTTCAATCAATTCAGAGAAGTATAAGGGTATATTTTTTGGAGATGGTAACCAAAAGCAAAGCTATTAGTGTTGTTACCTTTGAAGAAATAAAAGTAATAGCATAGTTAAAAATTACCTAATTGCAGAGGAAAAATAGGAAGACTATCAAGAGATCAAGTTGATTGAATCATTCACTCTCCACAAAACTCAGATAAGAGAAGGAGAAATATGAAACATAGGACTAAGTTCAGGTTACTAAGGAAGAATTAAAAAGTATTGCACAGGTGTGTAGAGACAAAATTATAGGAAAAAGAAAAGGGCATAAGAAGAAAAAGAGGCAACTATTAAGCAGTAAAGAAAGTATCATCAGTAGTCAATGGGCCAAGTAGAGGCTTGGTCTGACACTAAACTACTAACCAACGATAGCTTTAAATGTTCTCTTTGTGTCAGTTTTCACTGAGAATATTTACTACTGTCAATACCAGCAACAATTTTCATATTGATTATTAGCAACCAATGGGGTAAAAAACCAATCTTAAATGAAGAAAATAAATTTTTAAAAAGTCTCAGAAAGGGTAACGTATTTGTAGTCATCTGGGTCTTGTTTAGGTTCATAAAGCAGTCTCAGAACTACTGGCATTATCTAGAGATGAGGAATTCTTCAGACAACCGATGAAATGCAACCTAGTACTTGTATCTAATAAAGGAAAAAAAATTAGTAAATGGCAGTTCTGTTAGAAAGAATATGGAATTACAGAGGATCACAGATTACACAACCATCAATGACCCTCTGCACTATAATGGAAGGTAAAACAGCAGTACAGTAACAAAGGTATATAAAGGTATATATATATTTATATTAAAAATCCAGCTTGACTCAGCATCTTCCAGTCTGTTCCATTATTAGACAGAGATAACTGTGAGAGTGCCCAGAAGCAGTGTGCATAAAACAGAGCATGAAGGACATAGAAGTAGTTGCTCAATTTAAGTGCTATCAGTGGCACCATATTTAATATTTTTGTTTCTTTCACGCAAAAAAACCTAGTGATGATTAATGAAAAAGCATTTTTTGATTATTCAGTGTAGTAATGGATACATGTTAACAATGTTACTTGTGGTAGCACAACAGTTTACAGGCAATGAAGTACCAATTAGATTACACCATTTAATTGAAAGGAGGGAGACAAATTTTGGGCCAGAATTATTTTCTTAAATACACGTTTACTGTGTGAACATGTACATTTCAACTTATTGTTTAGACTCCATAGGTTATGCAAACAAACAAGTTTTTCTTGGGCAAATTCAACTCATCTAGATGAGGATGTTTAAAATACAGCAGATAAACAATGCTGTAGAGATGTCTCCTTTTCTACATTTACAGAATCATAGAACGGTTTGGTTTGGAAGGAACCTTAAAAATCATCTAGTTCCAATGCCCCTGCCATGGACAGAGGTACCTTCCATTAGACCAGTTTTCTGGAGCACATCCAGACCGGTCTTGAACACCTCTAGGGACGGGGCACTCACAACTTCCCTGTTCCAGTATCCCACCATCCTCACATTCTAACATCTAATCTAAACCTACCTTCTTTCAGTTTAAAACCATTCCCGCTTGTCCTGTCACTATATGCCCTTGCAAATGATCCCTCTCCATCTGTCTTGAAGCATCTTTAGGTACTGGAAACCTGCTATAAGGTCTCCCCGTAGCCTTCTCTTTTCCAGGCTGAACCGCCCCAACTCTCTCATCTTGTTTTCATATGAGAAGTGTTGCAGCCCTCTGATCATCTTCATGGCCTCCTCCTCTGTGGACTTGCTCCAAAAGTTCACATTCTTCTCATGTTGGGGGGCCTCAGAGATGGATGCAGTACTCCAGCTGGGGTCTCAGGAGAGTGGCATAGAGGGGGAGAATCACCTTCCTCTACCTGCTGTCCATTATTATTTTGATGCTGACCAGAATATAGTTGGCTGTCAGTGAACATTGTCAGATCATATATACATAGACATTGGAGATGTCTTTATATATATATAGATAGACATCTATATACTTATATAAGAAAAACATGGCCACATTATTCCAAGAAGAGTGGTGTGTTCTTAAACTCGAAATGGTTTATTCCAAATTTATTCAAATGAAAGAAACATGGAAAAATAGTGCTCAATGATCTTCACTTGTCACTTCCCAATAGAATGTGTGGTTTTACCTTTTTCTTTTTCTTTTTTTTTTCCACTGCAATAAGTGCTAAGTTTAGCAGTAAGGGAGAGAAAAGGATACCTGACTCTTAGCGGGGTTTGAGAGATAGTACAACAGCAAGCTAAAAGCCAGGGCTTAGTGCATATACTGCACTGTGGAAAGCACTTGCCTGTGTCTGCAATGAAGTGCTTTAGGGAGTGCACTGATTCCCATTTCAATTCTAAGAAGCCACAATTCACTGAGAATTTTTTTCCAAGGTGCAATATCATTTACTGTACCAGAAGGCAAGTTAAGAGAGTGCTCCTAACCTCTGCCTTAAGAGGTGGTGACATTAAAGCTTGCAGAATTCCCCACTACTCAGCAAACCTTTGCCAACTCGACTTATGAAGAAGCAGACTGACCATCTAAATCATCAAAAGAATTCCCTTACTTTCTAACTCAGCAGTCGCAGAACGACTGTTAAATACGCCTCTGGGAAACTTAAGGTTTATTGATGCATGCTTGATGTGAATTTTAAGTCCAGTTTGTGCTACATGTCCAGAATATTGAATGACTGATAGGCTCTGCCAAAAATTCTTCAAGACCAAAGTTTAATTCTTTGGTGAAGGCTGTTTTAAAAGACAGGGTTTGCTTTTTTGGCATGATCAGCCGGAATCAAGAGTAACATCCTTTCCATTAGTAGCCTGAAACCTACTCTGAGTAAAACGCATGGTTGCAGTTTCCCATACCTTCTTTTGATGACTGTAGGCAAAAAAGGAAGAAAGAGCTTGGGAAGAATGGGAAGTCTTTTTTCTGTAATGCAGGCTTGGACCCTCAAGTGACATACCATGCTATCCAAAAATTTAGGTAAACAGATATGTACATACATTGAAAACAGCTATAGAATTTATATATTTCCTTTGAGTTTCAGGCCAGTGTAATACTTTGAAAATTAGGCATTATTTTAATTGCACTGATTCCTATGGGAAAGTCAGTCCCTAGGCTCTATTAAAAAGAACACTCGTTAAGTGCTTTCCTATATTCGGGGGAGGATAAATTTATCGTTTGTGTGTCACATGACATCCCAATCTCAAGTGCCAACCAATGTCTACCACTGGCAAGGTTATTCTCTACATCAAAAGTATGTTTATACATTAACAACATGACAGAAAGGTAACTATTGTGCAAGACAAATGTTCCCTCTTTAACATGCATCATACGCAGGTAATGGCAATAAAAAAGGACTGAAAAAGAGCAGATAGCAAAACTATTATTTGGAAGAATGTAAACAAGTGTCTCTGTTTTCCTCAGTTCTGTAGCAATTGTAAACATGGAGGAGTCTATGCTCATTCAAAACATCAGGATCTAGGAAGGCTAAAGACTCATGGTCTCCCTGTGATGAAGCATTAGAAAAAATTTTAGTAAGAACCACATCTGGATGCCAAAAACAGTGGCAATGCTGATCCACATATTTTTGGCCTAAATTGGATGTATTATACTAGTTGCAGGTATATTCTCTTAGCAGTATTTCATAGTTTTCCACTCTCATCAGACAAAATACAGACATACAGACTCACAGTGGAATATATAGACATCATAAAGTTTAACAGCAGAGAGCTCTAGCTTTTCTGTAACAGAATTTTGCTAACCTCTTGCCTAACCTCTTCTTTCTTTAGTTAACTATCTAAAAAAGTATAAGGGAAAAAGAAAGAAGTAATAGACATTGACTTGTTTGGCAGCAGAAGAAAGTACGCAGGCCTGTCATCATATTCTTTATTCCTGAAATTTCAGTTTGATGAAATGTATCACAAATTGGCACAGGCGATATATGAACATTATCATTCTTCAACTCATACTAAAATTGGAACAGTTGTGACTGGTGTATTGGCTTTTTTGTGTCAATTGAGAAAATAAGAGTTGAGTTGAAACAGATGACACTGACAAGTGTTGCTATAGGCACATTTGACAATAAGCATGTTATAATGGCTCAAGTTCTTGAATGCTGTCAGTAGCATTTAAAGTTACAGGAGTTTACTGATCTATTGGAGTAGCAAAGAGAAGCATTTATGGATTTTCTCACCCATGCAGTGAAAATAAAAACCTTAAGCATAACTTTTACTGGTATTCAAATGACACCAGGGCCAATTTTTGAGATGATAATGAATGGGAAACTGCACATTTAGTGAAAAGTGAAAGCCGTTGTAATGCAAGAACTTCAGCACACTGAGGGGGTAAATAAAAAAGAGAAATAAGTTGGTATTTTACAGTATGGGGCAGTGTTTTTCCATCCAAGAACAGAACATATTTTATAAGTCTGGCAAAAAACAGTATAAGGGAGTTCTGACATGCAAAAGCACTGGTGGTTACTTCTGGCCATTTCATTTCTTGCATGATTATGATGCCCTGAAATTACACAATGACATTTTTTCAGGGGTGAGAGGCCTCATTGTAGTTACTACGTCACTAGCTAACACTTCTAAATTAATTTTTTAGGGAATAAATAAATAAAGTATAAATTTTTTGAGACCGAAGAGGAAGGAATTAGAAATACCAAAAGCTAGGAGTTCCTGAAGTGTTTGATGTGTTCACTGTGCACATGTCAAAAGAAAAGCTGAAAATCTGCTTTAAAAAGTTGTTGTGCATACCACATCTTCAAAAAAGTTACCATGTTTCAGTACTTGAGTTACGTACATGGAAAAATGGAGTTTCCTGAAGAAATATAGTATTTTGTTCTGTCTGACTCTGGCCATTGTTTCAGGATGTATCTGTGTGCTAAACACTTTTCATTTTTTAACTAATCCTTCCCTGAAGACAGATATTTTGAGTGAATTTCTAATTAAATACTAGTTCCCTTGAAGGCTTCAAGAAAAGCAACTACACTGAGCCAATGGCAAAATACAGATGATATGAAGATATCAGAAGGCGTGTTCCTGACTTTTTTTCTGGTAGGTCCTTTTGTTTACTGCTTAGATGTAGTTGGAAGACTGCTTGCTCTCAGCTCTGTGTAAATTCTTGTTTTGTTGGGTTCCTTTCTTTGGCTTTCACAGTGAAGAACAGAGGCTTTCCATGGTGTTTGTAAAAAAATGTGTTTACAATTTTCTCCAAAATGCAAATAGTCTCAGAAGAAAAATGGCAGCCTAACTGGTGTTAAACTGCATGAAATTATCTCCCAATTACAACATAATTCACAGTTATACATCAAAAAGGGGTTCCTATAAATACAAGTTTATGAAAAAGTTCAATTTCATGCTTAAGTCTTTCATTAAACTACATTTTCCCGCTTTTCTAACTTAATAATAACTTAATGAAAATAAATTTCAAAATTGCTTTAGTGCATGCAGGTTGGTTGTTTACAATGATTATTTTCCAGTTGAGTGGTAGACTTGGAGAAACTAATTACTTCTGCAGTTCCCAACAACATTCATGAACCACTTCACAATTGACCAGGAGTTAGGGTGTGGGAGCAGAGAGAAACAAGGAATAGGCAGAGCGTTGGCTTCATTTCAGTTCTTGACTTGAACATTGAGGCAAATGGGACAAGCACCACTATTTGCGCTGACACAAATGTACTAAATGACAGTACTAAAATGACAACTGGAAGGCAGCGCCACCCCAGAGCCTTTTGCAGTGCATGTCAACATTGGCCTTATGGGCCCATCATTCTTACAAGTGGTGTCATATTTTCTCATACCCAACAGACTCAGCATGCAGCTAGAGCTCCTGTAATAGTTGCTGCTATGAAGAAAGAGAGAAAATTGGGCTTCAGAGACTCTATACCTCTCAGATCCCATTTACCTGTGCATTTTACAGGACAGAATCTAGTTCAATAGGTACATTTGCAGTCATGCAGATGTGTTTCTGGCAGCTATAGATTCTACAGAGCCTTTGAAAGTAGGGCTTATTATTTCATAGCTGCTGTCTGGAGATCTGGGTACTGAAGGAACGAAGGGAAACTGATATAGACCTAGCAATGGCATTTACAATAAGGCAGGTACATGATAGGACTGCAGCCAAAGGCAGAGACTTTAAAAGCTTGACTGATGAAAGTGAATGAAATCTGGAGAGCTGACACTGAGATGTGACACCAGGAGCCAAAAGATGTCAGAACAACTGAAAAATTCGGTCAGGAATAGCTAAAAGTTGTGGACATGAGACATTAACAACCTCTCAGAATGGGCAGTCAGGGAATTCAGCAGATATTTGAAGATAAAAAGAGAAGCTGAGGGAACAGAACCCACTGGGAATTTAAATATAGGCAGTACACTGGGGAGGGTGTGGAGCTATGTGAGTAATTAAAATGTTGAATATACATCTGTAAAATAATTCAGAATAAAATATTAATGAGGACACAGTTCTGGGTCCTCAGTCTCTGAATGCCTAGAATTCAGTTGCCACTTACAGAAGTATTTCCCCTGCTCTTTTTAAAGCAACAAATACATTCTTTAAAGGGAAATTCTATATATGATTAGAATGCTATACTCAGTTTTTAGTTGAATGTAATTCTAGTGCTATATGTGGGCACTGTGCCTATAAAGATTCAGGGAAGCCTATTGACCACTCGTAGAACGGAGACCACACACTTTTTACCAAAGACTACATTGGACATGTTTACAGCTGCCATACAATTATTGCAAATGACACAGTGGCCAGGTTGGGAATTTTTTTCACCTAAGTCATTACTCTTAACATAAAGCAGTATTGTTAGCATGTCTAAATTTTGTCTTTCTACCAGATCATTATCTCTATTGTTTATTAATGTATGAGCTTTTAATATGAAAACAACAACAATAGAGATAAAAAGATGATTTTCAGCTGATGTAAAACCACTTGGCAAAGAGTATCTATGTAAAAGCAATAATTATTTAAATTGGTGCTAACGCTGGTTATTTAGTGTTTGTGAACATTACCTCCATTAGCAGAATATTTGTAAAAGAATGATGTTTTGTCAGTAAGGTACAGCTGCTGATAGGGAGAAAGATAACCTTTCTGTATTTTATCCAATCATAGATTCTCATGTGTCTTTGTTAATACAGCAAGTAGATCAACACAATCATTGTACAGTTTTTTTTTTCACCACAAAACAAGGTGAAAATTAATTAGAATAACATTTTTGAGTTTTACTGCAAATTTCTTGTTTGATTATGATAATGACAATTGTTAAATTAACTACAGTAGTTCCCAGATATGGTACCTAAAACTAGAACTCTAGTGTGTGTATTGGTTTGAAAACAAACCAGTGGGAGATCACAAGTCAGGATTAAAATCTAACAGGAAAAATTAAAACTAAGTGAAATAATACAAGGAAAAGCACTGACAAAGTCAGATACAACCTGGCACCCTGTCGGTCAGGGTGTTGGTAACAGTCCAGATAAAGTGGTCCTGTTGAAGTAGTGATCCTGTAGAAAAGAGTCTGGTCTTCACCTGAAGGTCCAGTGGTGTAGCTCTAGTCCTCCAGGAATCCTGTAGGTAAGGGCTATCTGGGCTGTTCCAAACCTCTGATTATATACAGATGGGAACTCTCAGCTCCTCCTCCTGGGCGGAGCATCTCACAACGGGATGGTGAGTCAGGAGGCAAGGCATTGATGGGCCCATTAACAGGAGATAGCCCCTGGAGGGAGTTATCAAGGGGGAGTCATGGTAGCAGATAATGAACACTGCCCCACCTGTTTTAACAGTTTATGCAGATGGTGATAGAATACATGCTTTTGGTTACATCTTACATTGCAACCTAGGACAGTGTGCCAGACATTGCAAAAATAAGAAACATACAACAAAAACTAAGGGCTGTTTGCAGAAGGAGGCTATATGAAACTTCATATTCTCAACTGGAACTTCAAGCAGAGGCTCTTGTAACTTCACATTCCTAGTGACATCAAACTGCTGTACTAAAGGTGATCTCAGCAGGATGTCCTAAGAACATCTATGTCTTGCAGAATTTCATTAAAAGTTAAAAAACGCACCAGAGTTATAAAAACTATACTATACTATAACACTGAATAAATCTGGGTAGATAGATAGTAATTTTACCTGGACTACTGAATTAGTCACAAAAATCCTCATAAAATATAATTTTATCACTATGTTAATGTCTGTATGCTTATGTTTGAACAGGAAGATTAGGATAAAATAAACAATCTCACTCTTGCCATTCCATACCTTCTGAGTACTTGTTTTGTTTATTTAATCTTTCTGTATGTGTTTTGATGGAATTTTCCAGATTGTCAAAGTGCAAAAATAGGTATTACAATAAATGTAATAATATTGACGTCAAAAAACTCAGGAACTTTAGCTCCTATGTGCGGACCTTCCTTGTTAATGAAGTGACTGAAACTGGGAACAGGTTGGCATGCGAAAGAAAAGGGAGGAAGCACACTAGAAAACCATATAGAAGTTAACCTATATATATGTATATATCTATATCTAATCTATACATATATCAATATCTATATCATCTATATCTATATCATCTATATCACCTATATCTATATAATCTATATCATCTATATCTATATCCTCAATAGGGGTTTGCCAAAAACAAATCATGTCAGACTAATCTAAATGATTCTTTCTATTCCAGGCTAACAGACTCATGTAGATAAGAAACCCTAAATTTCTGACAGTCTTCAATGATATTCTAGTAAACAACCAAAGCAAACATTTTCTAGAAAAAACTGTTTAAGGTTTGAGTGAAACTAGTCAGATAATTAAATTTGGTTAGAAGGCGTCAATTTTTCACTGTCAAAGTCAAGAAGTTCAGGATAAGAGATGGCTGGCTAAAAAAAGGACCCAAGGTGTAGTTGCATATGTGCTGTTGATGTCAGGTGCTTATGAGCAATATCATACAGAGACAGATAAATGAAAATATGGCTTCTAAAATAGGTAAAAATAAGTAAACTCTTATCTGGAGTATCATGGTTATGGTACTTCAAGAAAGATTGGACCTATTTGAATTCAGAGGAAAATAGCATATGTGGTAAAAGGTCTTAAAAACACGACTTACTAAGATTAACCCATTCTGTGTGATTCCTGGAATCCTCATAATCTCTTACCATTTTCCTGTTTTCTCCTAATTTTCCTCACTAGGATTCCATTTCCCGTCATTATCCACCTTCGGGCAATTTTCATCACCTCTGCCTTTGCCTTTTTTTCCTCCAGGCTATGCATTCAAAATAATTTATCTCCTATTCTCTTTCAGTTCTTGTCTCATCTATATTTGGTTATTATAGTCACTCACATAGATTTTTCCTGAGTACCTAAGTAACTAAGCAGTAACTAAGCAGAGTTACTGAAAACAGAAGAGAGAGTGAGATGGTCAATACAAGGTATAGAGACTTAGTCAAAGTAAAATCTGGGGGCATGTGAAGTCTCTTGAGAGTTTTAGTAAATAAATCACTATAAAGCATCTACTAGGAAATTACCATGTAATTGGTAACACAATTTGTAAAGTTCTTATAGAAACAAAAAATATTCACTCCTCACTTCCACATTCCCAGTTCCTGCTCACATGGTATCTATTTCTTGCAGAAAAAGGCTGACCACATTTTTACATGTCAAAGACAAAAAATTAAATTCAGCCTGAGGCAGATACCTGACATAAAAAACCTTGACTCAAACAATTTAAGTTTAGCAACTTTGTAAATAACTGAAAGCAAAGCCACATAATTGAAATTCTTGAGCAATCTTAGTAGAAGGCACTTGATGTCATAAGCTCTACATATAATAATTTTTCCTTAATATAGCTGTATCTTATCCTTCAGTTCTCCAGCTGGAGGCTCATTTCACAGATATCTTTGTCATTCTGAATAAAGCTGAATGACAAGAATTTTGTGAGAACAGTGGGCGTTTATAAACAGAAGCTCAGAGAATAACCATGATAAGGGCATTCTTTTTTCATCTCTGCTGTTATAAGAATATATTTTTTTTTACTTCTGCCCCATTAGATAATTTTCTTTTTGTAGATTAAAAAGTCTTCTATTTTTTAATGATGACCCAATGCTGTACTCCTGAAAAAACAACACTAAATATGAAGTGCCTTTCTGACACATGGGGAAGAATAATTATTACAGATATTTTACAGACATTGATGTCGTGAAGAAAATAAGCTCTCTTCTCCTGTGCATAAGAGTCTGTGCAGGCACAATTAAAAATGTGTGAATTTATTACTCCGCTTCTCCCGGTGCTACACAACAGAGAATCAGTACAGCCGTGGAGTGGTTTGCTTTCTGTCTATGGGTGCATATTCAGGGGGAGCTTTGAGCTTTGTTTTCTGAGCAATGGAAATAAGACCCTGACATTTCTAGGAACATTTCTGTCTTGACTAAATGGTGCTATTGTCTTCTTATTTGCTGCTCTGACAAAAAAATTATGTCTTGTTTGTACTCCTATTCTTGCCTTGCTCTGACAATTTTAACCTTCATAACCTGTACCTTATATAGTTCTAATGACAACAGGACATCTATCTTCTACAAAGATCAAACTGTAAAATGTATTTTTTACAATTTCTGTAAAATATCATACAGATATTAGATAATTCCTGTAAATCCATTGCAACTTTTACCAAGGCGAATGTTTAGTTGCTTGCTATCACTTTCAATAAATATTGCATATTAACTGCCATTCTTTCTTTCTTTTTTGTTCCTTTACAGTTCAACCCATGTAAATATACAGTCTTGCAATGCTAGAAATAATTGTGTCTAATGTGAAAGGCACACAGTTCTAAGTCACACATGAAGGACTTTTTGACCCTTTATGGCCCAAGGATGTCTGCATCCATCTCCAACATCTGTGGGGAGAGGTCAGAAACCCAGACTTTTCCCAAAGGTGACATTCTCACCTTAAGACAAAAGTTGAACTTCATAGGCTCAGAATAGCACCCTCAGAAGTGCCTGGGTCCTGTTTCCAAAAGCGATCTATGGAGATACTCTTGTCTGAAATACCAAGATTGGGCTGAGAACGGTGTATTAAAATTGTTCATACCCTTTAATGAGGAAGTAGTAAACTTCCTTGAGACTAATTGGAAGGTTTAAGAAGTTGGTATTGAGGTGGCATGAACTTGTCAGCAGGAACTACAGCTCTTTACATTGTCATACTATGAAAAATGGAACCAGGCTCAATCTTTTACTCAATACGCAAGATACTCAATGAGCATAGGGATAAGATCTTAGTGGATCTTCTGTTGACAGTTTTTCCTATAATATAAAGAAACCACTTGCAAGAAAACTAAAGTCTGACTGAGTGTTCTCGAGGACCTTCCGAGACCATAGAAGGAAAAATCCTAGACAAAATTCACTTTCTCCAAAGAAAAGGCACCTATCTTTAACCTTTGTTGGTGATATTTTTTGGTGGTTTTCATTCGATTGGTTTGTTTCGTTTATTTGAGATTTTTTTGCTTTTACTGGATGTTCATAGCAACAAACTTACATAAAGCAAAAACCTTAATAACCCAAGTTAGGCATTTTTCCGCCTGTAAAGAGAAAAAACTGATACGTTTCTGGTGATTTCTTCCCATTTTACAATCCTACTGGAGGGTGCCCATCTGTTCTGATGAGTGCTATAAAGCCTGGGTAAAACAGACTAAGAACAGAACTTAATCACCTAGGAAAATAAGGTTAAATCCCATCAACTGCCACTAATAACTGGTAAATATAGTCAATAGTTCCCTTGTTGCTCAGGTGTCAAGCAATTAACGTGGGTCTGTTGGACTCATAGGTTATCTAAAAGCCCCTCCTTTACAGTTTTACTCACAGTAGAGCCCTTAGTATTATTTGCTCATTTATGATCCTTTTCCCCTCTCCTATGGATCATTTATGAAGACTACAAATGAAAGAACTCACGTAAATGCACAGTGGATAGCAGCTTTTGAATATTTGATTCAGGCAACCTTCTAGAATATTTAAATGGGTACTAGAAATTTAAAATTGTAAGTGAGGTCCAGAGAACAGAATAATGGTCAAGATTCTTATATCTTCTCCCACTAGTAACAGTTTCAGCCAAGCTATTAAGTACATGTTGTTTGAAGAACTCAAAGATGTTTGTATGGCTGTATATTTGTGAAATACTCTTCTTAATGGGCAGTGAGACATTAGTTTGTAATCTTGTACAAGCAGCTATTAATCTTGGACTGAAGTTCAGAACCACTGTTGTTGAACAACAGCAGGAAGAAATGTCATTTTTTTAACATTACAGTTCTGCAAATAAAAAACATAGGTTTAATATTGCAATATACAGCAAGAATGGTAGGGATGCAAAGAGGCATACATAAAATGGAAGTAAAGAGAAATAAAACAGCTTTACAAAACTATACAAGAAATGGGATCTTCACATTCAGTAATTCAGAAATATTCTTTATTTCTCCAGGGAAGGGGAGAGGAAGAAAACAAGGTTTGGTTTATCTACTCCTGACTTTTTTTTTTTCCGATCTAAAATACTAAGATTTGGGAACACAGCAAACTGATCATTTTCCTTGTGACATTTACAGCGTGAAGATAGTAGATTATTAAAGGGACAAAAATTCTGGCTAATCAGTATACACTATTTTGGACAGTTAAACAAATATTGTATGTTATTTCTATTTCTAAAAATACATAATTAGCAACATTTCAAGTCCACAACAATTTTTAAGAAAGTTTACACAACTCTGAATTATTCCATGCTTGGAATATTTGCTTTATTGTGTGGAAATGAAATTATTGTTTCATGGGTTTTTGCTTGATTATTTATCTTAAGAAATTTGTCCTTGGTGCATTGTCCTTTCAGTTCAAATTGAACTGACGATACAAGGTTACTCAATCTTTCTGACAGAAAGATTTATATCTGTATAGAAAATGCCACACTGAATATCCAAACTGGAAGTTGTTGTTGATAGTGAAGAAGGTAAATTAATCACATTTCTATAATGCTGAAATTATGGTTCCTTTCTTAAGGTGATCTTATTGCAAATAATCATCAGCCTTATCTTCTCAAAATGCAAATTGGCATTTTTTGGCTAAATGGTCAAGTCATAATCACAATGTTATAGACAAACTGATACATCAAAAGGAAAGAAGAACTCTAGTAAATCACGCTAATAGCAGTCATTAAGGTTCTTATAAAACTGACCCTTGGAAGAGAAAAAGCAGTTCTCAAATATTTGAAAAGCTGGTGTAAAAATAAAAATGCATATTTTTGTGATCTGTGCCATAGGTCCATGTTGAAATAAACAGCTTATACTGTTAGCTAGTTTTATGTCTAGCACTATAAAATATATAATTATCAAAAACATATAATTTAGTAAAATAGTATCAGCTGTAAACATATCCAGTGTTAATTGAATTTCATCTATGTATCACAGCAATAATATTTGTACTTTTTTTTCAAACACCTATGGCTAAAGGCATCCTAAATTTAGCACTATAATAATTTGAATAATTATGTATTTAATTATTGTTGAAGAATGGGCAGATTCCCAGTCCCCTAGATGAGAAAAAATATGTTTAGGAAAGCGTTGCCTGAAGAGACTGGGTTTGCACCATGACTGACAGATTTTCTTAAGTTGTAAGTTTTAGATTTGTTAAGGATGTTGAAACCTAAATCCCATGCCAAAATCTTTGCCTTTATGATGTGTATTCTGAATTAAACAATAACCCAAAATATTGTCCCCTGTCATAATGCTTCAGGCCCTGGTGAGGAAGACTCTCTCAATCTATCTTTACGCCTTTGTATATTCAAAGGCTGCAACAAGGTTTCCCTTGAGCCTTGTCTTCTCCAGAATGACCCCAGCTCCCTCAGCTTTTCTTGACAGGAGGGATGCTTCAGCCCTCTGGCTCCTTTTGTTGGCCTCTTCTGGACTCACTCCAACATGTCCCTGACTTTCTTGTACTGATTTAGTACATGACTTAGTCATCTTTTCAAGAGAAAATATCAAAAACCTATTCGATGACTCACAATAAAAGTTGTCACCAAATATCTAAAAAAGATACATTTCACATTATCATGAATATTTTTCATAAATATACAGGCATATTCATCACAGTTATTGCACCCCATAGCATCAAAATAACAGTTTCTTATCACTGACATTAATCTGTCTTTGAAAAAACTCACACTTTTATGTCTGACTGTTGCATGGGTTGGATTTATAAATGTAGCCACTTCAGAAGCAGCAACTTTGGTCATAACCAAGCCATTTCTGGCAAATGTTCAGATTACCAAGACCTGTGCAAATGACCTCACATTCAATAACACACACTTGAGGACTGCTCTCCTAAGACCATAAAGATGATCAAGTGTGGTACAGTCACTATCTTGAAACCAGAAAGCCTTTAGCAGATTTATGCCCTTAGACAGCAAATTTCAGCTGCTTTGCACAAGTTTCTTATGCTCATGGGAAACAGAGGGCTTTATTGCTTATTCAGTCACATCAGAGCTACAAGAAAAAATAACATGGTATTTTAAAATTTTTCAATATTTTGAACAGCATCATCATATGTCATAAATGAAATACAATTATGCTCTCAACCCATCAAGGCATTAGGAGGCACATTCTAATTTTATGCTACTAAATAAGGGGGCCATAACCAAGTGCCACACCAAACATTACGTGGGAACCATGGCAGGAGCACTGAAGATGAGACCACACAGAGCTTTCTGCAGGGAACTCATTTTAAGCAGTGCTTAAGCACTGCTTCAGCACTGCTTCTTAAAATGTCTTCGATTTCTGCACTGCTTTGGGCTAATCCTGGCTGGCAGCTCAGCACAACCCAGCTGCTTGCTCACTCCCCACAGTGGGGTGAGGGTAGAAGTGAGAAAATATGTGGGTTGAGAGAGAATTTTCATCATTAAGCCAATTCAGGTGTAGCTGTCAGCAGGCAGATGTTTGGATATTTCCAGGAAAGCAGGGCTCCATTTTTAATAACAGTTACTTGAGAAGACAAATGTCATCACTTCTAACACCTTCCCACTTCATCCTTCTATGCAGATGCTATAAGTATGACATCATGTATTATGGAATATCCCTCTATTCACTTGGGGTCAGCTGTCCCTACAGTATCCCATCCCAAATTCTTGTGTACCCCCAGCCTACATGCTAGCGAGATGGTGTGAGAAGCAAAAAAAAGGGTCTTGATGATGTGTAAGTACTGCTCAGCAATACCCAAAACATCAGTGTGTTATCAATGCTATTTTGGTGAAAAATCATAGCCCCATAGAACTATGAAGAGTTACTACTCCATCTCAAACAAAACCAGTATACTTAGTAGTATAGAGTATGAGAGTAGAAAGCACTAGTTTAATAACTTACATAAACTGCTCCCTTTCAGTGTGCTTGTGTTAAAAAAATCCAGCTTCATGTTGTTGTCACCATGTGCAGTTCCTTTTTCGTAATTAGTGTGGTCACATAACCTTTCCTTGCACTTTTTGTACATACAGCAGCCTTTGCAGGCGTGTACCTTGTGCTTTAGGTACTTTCTGGGCATTTCAAATAATTATACAAAGATTTATAACTACACAATCATTGCTTCCCTTGTCATGAAACTTCTCCTGTGCTAAAAATTATGTGAAAAAAATGAAAGATACTACTTGCAGGGCCTTTAGATTATGTAGTCTAGTCTGCTTTTTCACCATCAACATTCAAAGGTATAAGTACTACTACAGTTTCTGTCAAGCACTATTTTACAGAATCATAGAATTATTTGGATGGGAAGAGACCTTAAAGTTCATGGAGTTCCAATGCTCCTACCATGAGCAGGGACACCTCCACACCACTGCAGTCTATAATTTTTTTTTTTGCCCTTCAAATGCAAATTCCAGTGTGCCATCAAGCATACTTACAAGATGCATTAGGATCCTTCTCTAAACTGTTTGTTAACTTCATGTTATCAACATTGCTTTCTCATATACTATAAATGCCATCATAACTTGTGTAATTTTCTAGAATCTTAACTATTAACATATATCATTTTGCCTTGGAACTTCAGCATATGCTAACACTGTATAATTTACACTAATAGGACCACATTTTAAAATGTGAACCTGGTAGCTGCAAAATCTGCAGCTCTATATGCAGAAAATCTCCATAAGCAGTTCACTGATACCTCTTGTAAAATGAATGTGCAAAGACTTGGGTGATTATTTGCAGATAAATATGCATAAGCTGGATGCAAATATTAAACATGGAACTCAATCTCGAAAAAATTCTTGCTCACTGATGAGGAATAATCTTGCATTTGGAACAGTTTATGTGAATTCCTTCCCCTTGTCAAAGCATGCAGTCTCTGTGGCTTAGGATTATAGCACAGAAGAGACATCAGCTTCAAAGGACTCTGACAAAGACTGGATTAGCGCATTAGGAAAATCAATACCACCCACCCACATCCTGTCCCAAATAATACAGCAGGACTGGGAAGAGGGAGAAGGGACTCATCTGATGCAATAAAATTATAAACTTCTGTGGTGAAATGACCTTGGCTGACTTCCTGGCTCCCACCCAGGTGCTTTCTCACTCCTCCTCCTCAACAGGCCAGGGGGGTAAAAATTAGGTGGAAAAGCTTGTGGGTTGAGTTACAGACAGGGAGATCACTCACCAATCACCATCAGAGGCAGAGCAGACTTGACTTGAAGAATATTAATTTAGTTTATTTCTGATTTAAAAAACATATATTAAAATATGATAGAGAGAAATAGACAAAACTAAACTCACTTTCCCTTTACCCTACTCTTTCTACCCAGGTTCAATTTCACTCCTTTGCTCCAAAATCTTCTACCTCTTACCCACCCTATTAGCACTACAGGGAAGACGGGGAGTGGGGGTTGTGGTCAGTTCACAGCATTTTGTCTGTGCCACTTCTTCACACTCTTCACCTGCTCCAGCATGGGCTCACTGCTCCAGGATACAGTCCTTCACAAACTGCTCTAGTGTCCATATGTCACAGCTCCTGTCAGAAAACCTGCTCCATGTGGTCTCCCCTACCCAGACTACCGTTCTTGCCGAGAGCCCACTCCTACATGGTCTCTTCTTAAACTGCAACTTCCTTCAGGACAGGTCCACCTTCTCTGGTGTGGGGTCCTCCACAGCCTGCAAAAAGACAGACATGGTATCTCCACAGACTACAGGGAAATGTCTGCTCTGATGCCTGGAGTGCCTCGTCATCTTCCTTTTCATTGATTTTTGGTGACTGCAGAGATTTTTCTCTTGCATCTTTCTCACAGCTGTGCACAGCATTTTTTATCCTCCTCGTACATGTTTTTCCCAATGTTCTGCCACCGTGGCTAACGGACTAAGTTTTGGCCAGCAACAGGTCTGTTTTGGAACCAGTTTGGCAGGGTTGCTCTCAATCTATTCATCCTCCAGCCTGGATTGATCATGGGGGTTTCTCTCCCCCACGTGCAGCACCTTGCACTTGGTCTTGTTAAACCTCATGAGATCCTCATGGACCCACTTTTTGAGCTCGTCCAGGTCTCTCTGGCAAACTTGAATCCATACACATTTCATATATAAGATTGCCATTAAATCCTCTTTTAAACTCAGTACAGTGAGAGCTTTGCCCATGAGAATAAAACAATAGCTGATCACATTTTTCCACTCAACTTTTAACTCAAGTTTTCCATGCAAATTTTCCTAATAAAATTTTTAATTGCTGGGAGACCAGCTAAACCGGAATTAAATATAATGAAATGTTGTGGTTTAGGAATGGTACTCCCCAATTTAGTCCTCCCACAGATACTTTCCAAACCACTCTGCTTCTTGCTCCTTCCTCCTTCTACTCCTCACTGTAGCAGACTAGAGAGAAGAATTGGAGGCATACCAGGAAAAGGTCACAGGTTGAGATAAAAACAATTTACTGCAAACAGCAATGAGATAAGAAAACAAACAGTAACAGAAAGAATATTAATAACATAACTGTACAAAAGAGAGAGAGTGGTTCACATGTCAAAATGCTCACCATGGAACTGGACTCGACCGCAGCCATGCTACCTACCCCAACCAGAAAGAACCTCTTCTTCCAGCAAAAAACTCCATTCCCCTTACCCACCACTGTGAGGTGGTATAGAACAACCCCCAGATCCTAGCCATGCCCTTTCCTGGCTACGGCAAGTATTAACCCTGTCCTGGCTGGAACCAGGACACATAAACAAAAAGAGGAAGGGAGAGCAAGATGGTGACAAGAGTTTGTTCAACTCTTGTAAAGGGAGCTGAAAATAATTTAACTTTGCTTCAGTACAAATGTGGAAACTCATCTGAAACAGATATTTCCCCAGACTCTAATTAGAAAAGAATAAATGGAAGCAATGATGGTCATTGTTGCAAAGGCACGTTCGTATTGATAACAATATAATTTATAGCTGCTTTCAAAATAAAGTATGCTTAAATTGCTAATTAGAACATCCAAACAAACAGTTTTAGAGGGAAAAGCCTTTCCTTCCTGTAGACACATTTCTCAGGGATGTCTTTAATATTGACTATTCTTCAGGGAATTCATGTTTAAACAGATAGATAATTAACGATTTGTCTAAATATTCCTGATTCTTGTTATGCTTAGCTTTTGATTAGCTTTAATCCTTATCTTCGCTTCATGTCTGTATTTAATACCCTGCAGAACTCTCCTGAAATAATTTCTAAATTGTATCTGTGCAAATAGTGCAACACAGCAAGCATAAGTAATTCACTGAATTTAGAACTACTTTCTTCAACCATTTTATTCTTTCAATATAAACATTTAAATAACTGCATTTTCACTTGTATACTTTTTTTCCTGAATAGCTTTTTATACAGTCAAGTATATTCTTATGCAAACATAAATGTGTACTTAGTTTTACCACTAGTTCTTCCATATCATCTGGTATTCTAATTCCCCACATTTTATTAGGCATCAGAAATAATAACAAAACACATATGAGAAATTAGACAGAACAAGACATGCAACACAACTAGTTCAAAACAGTCTACAAGTAGTAATATACATTTTCAAACTATTTATAGCTTATATAAACAAAGTTGCTGCTTAGACTACTTATGTAATAAAACAACATATTTGCGAAAGCATAACTTATATAAGAATATAAAAAATTATAAATTTACTGGACTATTTATTTGTAGTGAATAAATACAGTTTCTTTACTACAGTACTTGGCATGTATCTCTTTATCAAAAGAGCTGTGAAAATGGAACTAGAACTAAGTATTTAAATAATTTGCTTTGCTCTAATTTTTGCTTTTTTCCTATCTTCAGTTATTAACTACACTGGTGGTTTTGCTGGATGGGCGTATGCAAACAATTCAGTTGTAGTCATCCAAATTCCCTTTAGCATGATTAACAAAGGGGCTCACTGAACAGTCAGTGGTCCCCTTATGAACAGATGGCAGAAACTGATGCTGTTAACATCAGATCACCCATTAAACTCCGATGAGACTGCAGGGGCTAATTCTGTATCCATCCCTATAGATTATTACTTCTCAATGCACTGATTTAACTACGCATGAGAAAACTGAAAGCAGCTGCAGGAAAGGCTACTTCCCCCTCACACTTCAATCATTTGAGCATCAGATATGCTAAAAGGCTGTATCATCTGTTGCTACAAGTGAAGAATTTAGTCTGATCTAAGAACTTAAGAAGGAGAGCTATATCTAGCATTCTTTTAAAGGATTAAATAAATACTTCATCATACAGAGGAAAAAAGTTGAACAGTATATTTGGACATAGTTGAACTCCTCCACCTCTTTTTCAGTAGAGAAGACAGACTAGGGCCCTAATTGCAAAGATAAAATTGTGTTGTAGAGCCCACTGCCAAGGCCTGTGATTAGAAAATGAAATCATTGCCTGTTCACTTTTTCCAGACTATTTTATTATTATTCATGCATGGCTCTGTGCTTTGAGTTACATGTTTTTCCTCAATGACTATTTCTACAATGCACAGAGTATAAAATCCTGCTGCCAGGGAACAGGTCCACAGTAAGTTAATCACGCACATTATACTGCAGTTACACTATGACCCTATCTGCTTTTTCACCTTGTCAAAAGTGATTTACATTTTCACCTTAAACTTACCAGTAGTTGGGCTTGATTTCCTTGTAAAAGTTTTAGTCGTATCTGGTCATTCCCTGAAGTAAGTAGCTACATATTTGTTTAATGTATCCTTGGCATATGGATTAGCTCCCAAACTGACAAGCTCTTTAGCACTTATAGCCTGGATTTCAGAGTTCATTGCCAAAAATATATCAAAACATTTTCTCCTTCTTATCACAAAGAGGAAATGCTGATTCCTCAAGATGCATTTATATTGGCTTTTGCTGCATATTCTTGCTATATTTTGAAATAAGATATTTTATCAAACAGTATATTGTCTAATTTAGTTTTGACAGCATCTCTAGTGAAAAATCATGGCACATACTTTGAAAGGAACAGACTGTGTTGTAGAGATCTTTCACACAATATGTTGAGTATTATGGTATGCATGCTACCAAATTATGAACAAATTATAAGCACGTGACTGAAATAGAAAATATTTATAAAAATTTCTTTAGAGAAGCAAGTGTGAATGAAGAGAGTGAAGAACATTTTACCACATTGAACGGAGACTGTGATTCAAGTACAGGTAAAATGGGATTTGGTTCTCAAAAGTACAGAGGATGTGTTTCATTCTGTCATAAGATCTCGTATGGCAATCTTCTGCAGGAAGCCAGGCTGGGAAATAATTACCACTCAAGATATTTATTTTGGAAATTAATTTCTGGTGTTAGTCTTCAAGCATTTATTGAACAAATTGTTTTCCATAAGCTTATTGAGGTCAAGTGGGGATGGCTTCCAGAAGAAAGCTTTATGACAGTACTGGGTGCTTACAGAACTGTTTCCTACAGGATAAATCAGATAGCATTAAAAAAAGCGGATTTTTTTTTCTCAAGACTCTAAGTATTTCAAGGTGTATGTAACCTGTAGGCTACCCAGTCTGCTAATGTCTGTACCAATAAGGCTATTGGGCCATATTGTCATTTGCTGTTGACCTGTGTGCCTGGTTTCCTTTGCATAGAAAAGATGAAATGGGAGCAAAAAGTGCAGAGAGGAAGATTATGAGAATTGTGCATGCTCATATCCTGTCCTGTTGTGGAACTAGGCACAACTGAGAAGACTTCAGGTCAAAGGCCATGTCAGCATAAATCTCTTTGTGAAACTGAGAGTACTCTGGAGAACCATATAATCCAGAGGTGGCTCCAAATATCTTCTTCAGGCACCCATGTTATTCAACCAACTGGTTTGCTGCTGAATGTGAAAAGTCCTTATGCCTCAAAACACCCAGAAGTTTCCATAGTAGTGCTGTTTAGCTGCTTCAGGTGTTACAGAATCTTTTGAGAAGGTGCTCCTTGGATTCCATTGCTGTAGGTACATCCTCAAAAAGTCTCAATCCGTGTAACAGTTAAAAATCCAAAAGTTTTAGACTGGTGTGTGTGTCCTCATCAGTCAACTGTTATTTTATTATCCCAGCACGTGTAAGACCTCAGTTCAAAACTTTACATTACTTGATGTCTGACAACCAGCAGTTCAATCTGCAACAAGACAGTAACCCAGATAACGGCACGTTGTTTCTCATCACGGTGTAATTTGTCACTCTGGTGTGACTGTCTTTGCATTTTCACTGCTGAAGAGTCTTTAATGTGTAGAAATCCTATTTATTTGTATTAGCAAGACAGTCCTTCCAGATTCTAATGTGTAGGACATTTATGTGGATATATGGCATCTAATTTAAATCTCTTTCAAAAAAAGAAGTATCTGTGTGCACAGAATGGATCAGTTTAAACATAAAATTTCTACACACATCCTCTCGGAAGGATTAATATAATTATCACATTTTGAAAGGGAATGTGAATCTTAGCGTTTCTCCTCAACATCTCCTCCTTATGAGTTTATAAGATTCCTGGTCCATTTTGACCACCTCACTAAGTACCTGCCCTGGCTATGTTTCTCTTGTTATCCCTCACAGCTCAGGCACCTTTCAGTATTGCAAATTTTTTTGCTTAGTCCAGTCAATGTACACAGTTCTAAGCACTCATAAAACACATTGACAACACTACAGCTTTAAGTTCACTTTAAAGGTATAATTGCCTGTTTCTGAAAAAATTCTGCTCTAACAGGATGTGGCAAATCATTACCCTTTGTTGTAACTAAGTGCAGACAAGTTTCTCATTTTTTGAGAATGCTGTCATCAGATCACAGAATCAGATAATCTCAAAATACCTGAGTTGGAAGGGGCCCCCAAGGATCATCAAGTCCAACTCCTGGCCCCGTGCAGCACTATCCTCAAGAATCATACCATGTGCCTGACAGGACTGTCCACACTTCTAGAACTCTGTCAGGTTTGGTGCTGTGACTGCTTCCCTGGGGAGCTGTACCAGTGCACAAACACTCTCTGGATGAAGAAGGTTTTCCTAGTATACAACATAAACTTCTCCTGGCCATCCCTCTGGTTCTGGTAATCACCAGTAAGTTTTTACTGTCTATTTGTATGTATGCTCGTCGCTCATCAGTAATCAAAGTGAATTTAGTCAAGTAAGAATGATGAAATAGGCTTCAGTGATAGGTTAACTTTGGTTCCAATTTGTGAAGCTGTAATCCTTATCTGTAAGGTTTTTCAGTCTATTTTTCATAATCCTGGTTTTTATCCTATTTCTCTTCACATACACTTTCTACCACTTAGACTGTAGACAACAACAACTCAGGCATTGTTTAGAAGTATAATTTCACCATATCATACAAGCAAGATAATATAAAGCTGATATCATCAGACAATATAAAGCTGATATCATCAACAGAAGGATTTATTTACCTTTATTTACAGATTACAAGAGCATCCATCTAGTTGCACCCTTTAGTTAGAGTTAAGCATGGTAATCACACAATTCACATTAAACTACTGAAATCCATTATCATACTGTTGTGTTTTAAATCCAACTGGAAAATAAGATCCACATAGCCACTGCCCTCCACCCACCCCCTTGGGTGAGAGACAAAAGGCAGATTCTGAGTTGAGATAAGAACAGTTTGCTGGAAACAGCAATGAGATGAGAAAACAAACAGTAACAGCAACAATACTAAGAACAACAGTGTATAAAAGAGTGTGATTACATGCAAAAAAAGCTCACTGAGTCAAGCCCGACATGACCACACTGCCGACCCACGCCTCCATTTGCTGTTTGTTTCCCCAGAAAAAAAACCAAAATGGCCACAACCCCTCCAAGGAGAACCTTTTTCTTCCATCCAAAGCCATGCCCCTTTCCTTGCAGAACTGAGAATCCCTTACCTCTCCCCCCCTACCATGAGTGGGTAGTATTGAATAAGGACCTAGGCATACCCACCTGGCTCCAAGCTCTGCCCCCTGACAGCCAAAGTGAGAAAATTAACTCCATCCTGGCCAAAACCAGGACACACACTCAGAATTTTAAAAGCACATGAATTCTGAAATCCAAATACGCTACACAAATTAAAGGATTCTTCTAAATTTTAATTTCTTACCTTCATAAATATTCGTGAAAACAGTTGATGAGCTAATATATCTAGTTACTCTGCCTCATCAAGGTATGCTGCAAAAGCATTTCTCTTGCAAATTGAATCACTGTACTATTAAAGTTCTTATTGATACAAATTAAATACATAGGAGGCAAGCAGCCTCAGCTTCATTACTGAACAGAAAAGTCACAAAGATGTTGATTGTATCTTTTGAGAAGAATAGTTAAAGGTTCTACAGGAAAATACAAGCTGGTGATTCTGTACCTCATTTGAGTCTTGTTTATGACGCCTACATTTACCTCCAGAATACAGATGGAATAAATACACAGGTAACAGGATTGGGTTGTTCTCTAGCATTTTTGAACTATTCTGATAAAAGCTGCCAGTCAAAAAGCTGGCAGAGATGTTTTCAGCATTTCAAAATGCACAGGAAATATGGGGGGTGGTGTCACTGAATCTGTGGAAGTGAGATGCTTTTCTGTTAAATATTTACTGGTCCTGATAACATTCTGAAAAAGGTTTCAGTATAACGTTTTCAGAGAACAGCTCTGTTATTCTCTGCTTCTACCCCCGCAAACAATCAAAGTGCATATAAGGATATTAGTATCTTCACAAACTTTTACTGGTGGAAGCTTTACTCCATTAAAGACAATGCCATTAACATTATTCAGTCTAAGAGTGCACTCTAGTTCTTTAGAGCTTGATCTAATGTGCATTGCTCTGTTAAGTAATAGCAGAAGCGATGTGTCGGATGCCCATGCTTCTTCCCCAGCACGAATGACATTTTGATAGAGAGGGGCAGCAACCCATTTTAGGTCAGGAGAAGAATAGTCTGTGTGCTGCACTTGCAGAAGTGCTTTAGTCTTGTGAAACACAACCCTAGTAAGTCTCTCTTGCTTGTCTCTGATCTGTTAAGGCAGTCTGCTTGTTCTACTACTTCCTTTTAAATGTAGCAGTCATATCTTTCAGTGTTTAAGCCTACACGTTCACAGCCAGCCTCTTTCATGCACTCACATAGGCCCTCAAGGTAATTAAAAATCTGTGTTGTAAATAAGCACTCAAAAAATCAAAATTACAAATGCAACTTGCGGTCTGCATCTTGACCAGGTATGCCTTTTATTTCTAACAGAAAACAAATGGTGACACATCAATTACAACCTGATAATATACGTAAAGAGTGTGATAAGAAAACTTGGAAATTTGCAGTTGAACACATATTTGCTGGGCCTTTTCTGGTCCAGCAAAATTCAAATAACTTTTTAAAACTGAAACAGTGTTGAACCACATTGGGAAAACACTGCTCTTGCCAGACACCATCACTTCTGCTGAGTTGCCTTGGGGATTTTCACCAGGAAGAGTCGCTTACCTATACAGAGGAGAAAAAGACTAAAATGATTTCACAGAGACATCTATCAATATGCAGATTTCATCTTAGTATTTTAAAGTGTTTGAAAGACCTGAGGTCTTCAGAAGTACAATATATTTTAAAATGCTGAATTGAGAAACCTGAGATATAGATATAAGGAAGTGAATGGCAACAGAAGATACCATTTCCACCTTCACCCCCCCCCCCCCCAGTTTGCCAAAGATCANCCCCCCCCCCCCCCAGTTTTATACAGCAATTTGAGGCCACATGTAACTATCGTTTTCATATTAGCACTCAGCAGCGAGAGATGATTTCAGAGCAGGGCTGTCCTACTGTGGCTTCCAAAAGATATTGACAAAAGGAATTTGCAAAACATAAAATCTTATGAATGAATCTGAGTGAAACTTCTTTGTAGTTTCAAACATTTTAATTGACTTAGGTTTTAACCTGAAATATTATTTTCTGTTTGGATCAATAAATGGTTAAGAAAAATTTTTAAATATTGGAAGTGTAATATTATTGTACAAAATTGACTGTCTAAATTTCTAAAAGGAGATTCTTCTCCTGTCAGTTCTATACCAGTTCTTAAAAATCAAAGCAGAAAAGCTAGAAGTTTTGGAAAAGTATTTTATTATTTAGCTTAATGTGAAAATTATAACCAAGCTCTTCAGACTTTGGAAGCTAACTGATCAGGAAGTGATGGAGAATGCTTTTCCCCCCATCTAGACATTTTCTTTAATTTAACCTTCTGCAATTTTCAAACTTTTCCCATCCTTTACTGTATGTATTTATAGATACATTCACATTCATCATAACTTTCATTTCTAATATAAAACTATTCTTTTTTCTGCATTGCTAGAACTCTTAATATTTCAATATCTTTTTTTCCTCTTTTTTTTTTTATTTCCGGACAGGTATCCTATCTCCTGCATGCAACTGTTATCATCCCTTAGTTTAGCAGTCTGCCTCCTGGTTCTGATGAATATTTTTCCCATGAAAAGGTGTAAAAGCTTATGATGCCTGAAAATAGAAAGAAGCAGTCCATTTTTATTAGTAAAACATCACCATCTCTACCATCTTCCTATAAAACAGCCCTTTTCTACATGAGAATTTTGCACCTTATTTTCAAATAGTGTTTTCCTCAGCAGATGTTGAGTGTGAAACCATGACACACTTATTTTGTTATAATCAGTGAATAGGGAAGGAGCAGTGAGAGTTCACATGTATTAGTAATTTTTAGATTTCCAATCTGCAGTAATGCTAGAGCTGGAGACTGCAGACAGAGTTAGGTGTTATCATAGTGAAACAAAACTCAGATATTCACTTTGCATCTCTTTTGTCTTCTCTTCTAGAGTATCAAAGGATTTGTGCTCAGTCTGCAATTTTCAGCAAATCATTTGCACAACACTGTTAACCAGCAGATACACTGTGACAATCGTTAAAATCTTATTTTCAGCAAAACATATTTTGATCCCCTCCACAAGCAAACATTTCCACATATGCTTCTGCTGTCACATTTACAAAAGATATAAATTAGTGTAAAATTACCATATGTTCCTGACAGGAGGGAATCCTTCCTAGTAATTTTTCACTAGATTTTCAATTTTTGATACTAAAATCCAAATAATTTATATCATAAAGAAGAGACATTGTTTTACCTGCTGTTTGGCTTCTCAGGTGGTTATCAAGCTCAGAGGTAATCCCTAATAAGCTAGAAGAGGGTTCCATTGTGAATTGGCCATTGCAATAAAATAGGGTATGTCTGGCTCTTCCAAGACATGGAACCATATGATTCCATTGCCTATATCCTAAATGCATTGGATCTGAATATTTAGTCTTTTCTCTAGATATGCTTTTCTCAAACTTGCATTCTGAAATAGGAAGGAAATTATATAGTAAAACTAGGGACTGAAGCCATTGCATGAGTCCCTAATTCTCAGCAAGAAAATTTAAAAAAGGGCACAATAAAATGGAAAATAATCAATTTCCAGTCCATAAGGGCTATAAACAATTTAACGACACTACTGAATATCATTATTGCACAAAATCATCATTAAGGACCTAGTTGAGCACCTAAGAAGCTGCTATCCTGTTAGAAAACTGATTAGAAGAATTAAAAAGTCATTAATACCACATTAATTAATGTTAAATGTGTGTTAGCAGTCAAGTGTTCACCTGCAATTTTGTCTGTACCATTATGGTATTTATGGGTCTGTGAGGATTCAAGAATGCAGTTAACTTGTCTCAAAACTCTGACACAAAGGGGGATGTTCTCATAAGATAAGGCACCACAACAGGCACAGATGGCAAACAGGAAGGTGTAAATTTCAGGCCTACATGGAGGTGAATGGTTTGGAATTAGCACACCGGACAAGATTCCACTGTGCAAACTGTGGGAAAAGTGCAGACAGCAACAACAAGATGCCAGGCCTGGTAAGGCAGATCTGGGTAGCCTCTGGACAAAAAATTTCTGCTATGGCAAACTGTGAGAAAAGGAAGAAACTGCTTATACACTTACCATCCCAAGTTATGGGAATGGCCCCTATGCCTCATGGATATCCGGGACTTGGATTGTATAAATGTGGTACCACCGCAAGAACACTTTGGAGTCCCCCCCACCAAGAAGACAGGGCCAGCAGGACACTGCAGGGACCCACATGGGATAACTTTTGCTTCATCTCTCCCTCTGACCTCCTCTCTCTCTTCCTCCCCACACCCCATACCCCTTTCCTATTTCTGTCTCTCTCTACCTCCCATTTACTGTAAAATGAAATCTGTTCTATTGACTTCAGCATATGGTCTCATTTGAATCTTAATTCAGGCAGAGGTATCTCTTAACAAGTGGATCCTAACACCATTTCAGTGTATCAAAACGTTATTTTGGTGTCAGAAGTGGGATAATAACAAGCCTGAGCTTTACATTTCAGTCCTCATCAGTGAACAAGCTGAGGCTCAGCTGAGTCTCAGTTTACTTGAATGTAAAGCAGCCCCATATAAACCATGGGGACAATTTACATATAAGCCCAAGTTAATGAAGGGCTCATCAAAGAGAGACACCAGTTTCGTCATGCAATGTCATCCTCAAGACTAAGGCCCAAGCTATAACAGAATATGGAAGCCCCAGGTAGAGGAATTTACCCAGTAATGCTCACTGCCATTTTCTGAATTTATTCTTACAGTTCCACTACAAATAATTCTTTCCTCTGGGTGAAAAATATAAAAGCCTATACCATATTTTACAAATTTTTGAGCACATCTTTTGAAAAAACCAAGATTAGCCATGCTTTTCCTGCAATTTCTCCCTTCCTCCACCCCACCTTCCCCACCCTGAGGTCCGGGTAAACAATTTAAGGTCATGTCTTCCATTGAAATTTTTGTTAGTTGCCACTCTCATGAAGCCCTGTGTGAAAGCTTCACCCATGTGCTGCTACTAAATAGAATCTAATCATCAGATCCTTTCTTCCTATCAGCAGCAGCAACTTCTTCCAGCTTGATTTGCTGCTGTTCTTACACAAAGCATCCAAAATACAGAGAAGGTGGAAAGGCAGAGGGAACAAAGCAGCAGCAGTTTTTCACTGGTGAAAGCAAAGGCAAAAGGAAGAAAAGGAAAAAACTACAGTTAGAACTGATGCTAAATGATGCTATACTTTCTGTCTATCTGTACCCTGTGTCTTCCGTCTCCCTCAAACACTGATGCCACTCATCACTTAGAGGAATAAATGGTTTATTAATAAACTAGACTAATTTGCTTGCTTAACTTTACTTGTTGCAAGTAATCTTATACCAAGTTGTCCTGTACACAGTCAGCAGAATCATTTGTCATTCTATAGCCACATACAAAAAGGAAAGGAAGTTAAACAGAGGAAGATATGATCTACTCAAAGAGAATGGAAAAAGGTGTAGCTTTACTGAGGTCTCTAAACACAAGACTGCTTACAGCTAACAAGGTTGGGTTGAGCTACTCTGCTCTTGTTAAAGAAAAAACTGTTGTATTTCTTAGTTGGGAGTATTCAGAGATCATTTGCCATTTCAGACCTCTTCTGAACTGTACTGATCTTTTCCCTTGAAATTCAAAATATTTCCATAAAATCTTCCTTCTGAAAACAGCATTGCAACAAAAAAGTTTGACATATCCCTGGTGAATCAAAAATTCAGATGAGAGCATTCATTAGCTGGCTTCACTGTACTATTTTATTATTAAAACCAACAGTACTGGAAAAAACCCTTGTCTTTTAAATAAGTAAAATAATGACTTAATATTATCATCCCTTTTTAATTATTGATATGATATTGCTGAATTCTAAGGTGCCATCAACAAATGTAAAAAAGATGTTTTTCATACCAAAAAGAGCTTCCTGCTGCCCATTCTGTTGTCTCAGAATTAATTCCAGAAGTAAAATGTTCCTTTAATTAACTATCCCAATTGGGAATTTGTTCTGCTTCAAAAACATTTCTGATCCCATAAAATGTAGATGATCTTTGTTGATTCTTCTTTTATCTTGTTGCGACCCAACAGATCTCAGCTGAGGCTTCCTGTATGAAGCAGTTCGGACCAGACCAAAAGGAAGAGAGGGACAAGGTGGCAGCAGTCCATCACTGGTGTTACTATAGCTTACATACATGCAACTGCCTCCAGAACCCAACCACCCCAGGCTTTAACATCACTTAAAACCACAGGAGGTCCAACAGTCTATGTTGCTGTTGGCATGTTGCTGCTGGCTTTTGTCTGAGGTAATTTTCAGTTTGTTGATGGCCATTAATGTCTGACTAACCTTTACGGAGAGACTAACCTTTAAGTTATTGGGCAGCTATAAGCTGCAGTACTTTTTTCTGAACTGTTGGCAGATCTGAAATAGATGCCATGTCAGAATTAATATAACATGATGATGACACTTCCCCAGGGCATTCCCAAACAGTATATTCAAAGTTCGCACTGTTTCATGGAACAATTAATGCAATAATTTTGACTCATATATCTTCACTTGTAAATCGTGAAGTCATTAACTTTAAAAAAGCCAACCTGTTGTTATTCACCATGATCATCTGAAGGGCTTGATACTGAAATAACACAACACCTCACGGTATGAAATGTTTGAATGCCCAAATGAAACCTGATAAATATAACCTTTTAATGCACTGGGAGTATTTTGTAAAGAACAAAGGCAAGGTGGAAAGACATAAAAAAGAAAATAGGGCCAAAAGTTCCCAGGTAATGTTAAACAAAAAAATGGAAGGTGCTGATGGTGGACTTTGTCCCTGCATTATAACACAAACCAGATATGTAAAGTGCAGGAAATATAGGTAAAAAAAACCATCTTGGCACAAAATAATAAGTTAAATGAAATACCTAGGGAGTATAGACGATATGTATAAGTACTCTCTTATATGATGCTGACTGAACAAAACAGACATGAAGACAAATATGATTCCCTAGCCAGAGTATACTGTGTTTGTGACATTATAAAACAGTGCAAAACAATGTTAGGGAATGATCTTCTATTACAGTAATCAGTGGGAATTCTGGCCAGAAAATTTTGGTCATAAAAACTAAATCTCTTAATTATAATGTAGCTTCTACCTTAACTCTTATCAGGTAAAACTCCTTTTTGCTGAAAATGCCTAATCACAGTGAAGGTTTTTTTATTTCAGTTGCTTTCTTAATGGTGAACTAATTCTTAATGTGTTTTGTCTGACAATAGTTATTGATTTATATATTCAAAAAGGACTGAATAATTCCCAAATGAAATAGAGGCATAACAACACATAAGAAAAGCAATTAGAAGTTTTTTCAGTACGTGGATGAATTAAAAAAAACCCAACTTGAATCCTGTAAACAATTTAGGGACTCCTTAACAGCATCCTGAAGAATAATTTCAGAACTAAATGACCAGAAAAAAGTTTAAAAAAAACCAAAGGTTCAAAGGAAATGAGAAGATTAGTACAGGGATGTATACAAAAATGTCAAAAGTGGAAGTGACTTTACTCCACACTGGTCTGAGGGGAAACAAAGCTCTGAAAGCGAAAGAAAAATGCGTTGATCATACTTTTCATTTTATCTCCCCTAATCATCAACTGTCAGCACTACCTAATTTCATGCTTATAAAGATGTACTGGTTATACACTAAGCTGAAACAAAATCTTGAATAGCAAGTTCTAGAGGACACAGAATACTATTTAAACTTACTGGCCCGGATCAGCAACTGGCATGTATCACTGAAGTTCTGCTTAAATCAACACAACTTAGGTATCTGACTCAGATTTCCAGAGGGAAATGATCATATCTCTGTGAATATCAGCCTGACATTGTCTCCTGGTTTGTAGGAAAGGTCTATAATTGAGCACACTCCCAATTTAGATATTTTAAACTTTCTGAGATACTGGCTCAAGTTAAAAGGGCATCTGTAACTATCTACAATAGACACTTGGCAAATATATCTCAACAAAAATAGCAGATTTAATATTTCATGTGAAATGATGGTTTGCAGCAGTTCAAGGCAGGATAACCCCCATAGTATTCAATCCCATAGTAGGAGAGAATAGTTGGTTCAAAACGGATATGTGAGTTTCATTACAGGTTAATTATGTCCGATAACCATACACAGACCTTATTTTAAACTATATATTTCACAATATTTCGTGCTCTACCAGCACTAATCTTCCACGCTAGCTCTGATTTGATTTGTCCATGTGCCTTATTTAAATAATGTGTGAAAAAATAAAGTATATAGAGTATAACCATCATCCGTAGTCATCCAAGCAGATTGGATTTTTGTCTCTCACATCTCTTATCACCAACAGATTAAGAGAATTCAGTTCACAAAATATACAGGGAGTGTGGGGTGTAAATTAAGCCAGTATTGCATACATAGCTCCTTTTCTTGGCAGTTTCCAAATCTGTTATTGACACCCTTGGTCTAAGTACTTACTTTGCATTGGAAGGCCCAGTGAGAATCAGAAAGACCCTTTGTGAGGTTAAAGCCATAGGACTTTTTGTTGCATTAGCCAGCTGTACCACACAGTTCTGCTTTGGCAATGTAATTTAGCATTACACTAACTATAAATAAATAGTTTCAGAAAAGGAGGCTCTTCCCAGTGTCCTTCAGTGATTTCACTAAATTTCAGCCAGAGTCTCAGAGAGTTTTCTCCAGCCCAGCATTGGCTTGGTAACAATATTGTAATGATTGTGCATTTGGAAAAGTTATGTTATTCTTGCAAGTGACTTTCTACATTTTCAAGCACCCATGAAATGACTTTAGAGGCATAATGCAGACCTACTCTCTTCAGTGGAGAGGGACGCAAAACAAATACTGATTTGGCATACTGCAGTGCTGTGCATGTGGTCCAGCTCAGTCTGGAAAATATCTGGATTACCTTAAAGCAGAACTGTCTGTTCTGCTAACACAACATTTTGTTTCTGGCCAGCTTAGTGTGCAGTGTCAACACTGGTAGGTCCACACATCTGAAAACCTGGAAATATAGCCTAGGTCTATTTATCAGGGCATCAGTCCTGGTCGGGGCAGGATGAGTTCAGGCTCTAAGTCAGAGAAATTCTGGGCTGGTGAGAGAGCATCAGAACACCAAGAACCCTGAAGCCAAGAGCCGACAAAGCGCTGCTGGTCTCCCTGGACCAGAAACATGGAGCTGGAAATCTCTGCTTTCCTGTAAAAGTTTAAGATCTTCCAAGGAGTTTCTAATTTGACAAATGAAGTATTTCAAAAAATACCTTTCCAAACCTGGTCAAAACTTAGAATCCCAGGAGTATAAAACAAAACCAGATGTTTATTCTTAAACAGAAAGTCCTGGTCTGGAAATTCATGTTTTTGACATACGTTCCTGTTCTTTGCCTATTAAAATACACAAAGTGTAACCACTAATAAATATGTGCCCAAAAGAAAAGTGAACCCAAATAAAAGTGAGAAGCAAGTAAATAAAAAAAGAACTATAAAATTCGATGTATAAAGGTGTTAAAATGGAAAGATAAAATCAGAAGAACAAACATTCACGGTTTATAAAACATAATAAACGTACATCATAAAGCATTTCGCAACATTTTCTACTATTTCTTGCGTTTATGGTGGCAATAAATATTATTTTTATTCTAATTATTATAGTGCCTCAGAGATACAATTTCATAACAGCATAGTTGATATTTAGATATTAATTTGTTATATATTTATTTATTTTAATGGCAACGAGTTTGATCTTTCTTCTTGTTCATGGCTTGGAAATTTTACTCCTAAACAGTTATTGTGTAGCATTCATAATTTCCTTTTATTTTACTCATATTTATATATGTTTGCTCCTTTAGGACTGCAGGATACTTCTACTAGAATGTACACACCAGGGGTATGATATAGTATGATTTATGTTTTCTTTTCATTGTGCAACTGTCTTTAGTAAACTCCTAATTCCAAAATTGCTTCCAGGTTCGATTTCCAGGTTGTTTCCTCAATGTCATTAGAATTAAAATAAAAATTAATTCATTTATTACAGTGAAAATGCTATACAACTACATAAAGAGAATGACCCAACATAAATATAAATTATATATTATATTGTAGGAAAAAGTATAAAATTGTGTAAAAATATGGAGAGTGTTTCAAAGGCAACTCAGAGCAATGGCATACTCAGAATCTGATAAAATTCCACTGCAGCAAAAGCCCATTTATACTTCTGAAAAAGTTTCACCTTTGTGAATGTCACAGAGAACCTAAATCTGCTCTTTTTTCATGCTCATGAGTGTGTTAACTTCACGAGCAGTTCTACTGATTTCCTATTCCCTTGAGAAATTCTCTCCAAAAGTGCCTCATTCCTCCTATATTCAGCTGTCTCCTTCTAAATATCTCCATATCATCTCCTATTTGCTACCCAGCTGCTAAAATTTTGGAAATCCTGCCAACTTCATAATGTGCCTTGTTTCTTAGGACATGTCTTGCATTTCCCTTTTGCTTTTCTTTCCATACATCTGCATTCATTTGTTCTTCTCTGTCCTTTGGACTGCTTATACTGAAAGTGGTAAATTCTAATAGGTATTTTACATTCTGGCTACCTTGTTTTGCCGTGTAAAATCTATGGATGTTCATGTCTAATGATGGCAGTCTCTGACTTACATATCAGTGTTTTAGAGATTATGATGATCAGTTTCTGTAAGATAGGACTTTGCATACTTGAGGAAATCATGGGAATTTAGTGGATAGCTCAAGCAATTTCTGAAAGTTTGAAGATATTGGCATTAAAAAACAGAATAACTATAATAAGTTTAACAAATAAATTGATCATAACAATTTTTAACAAAACTGTTGATCAATGGTGTATTTTCCTCTATGATAAACATAAAACCCCACTAGTCAAATGTATGAAAAAAAATAAAAGGACCAAAGTCCAACTAAAACTTAATCTGGCTACTGCAGTTAAAGACAATAAAAAATGTTCATATAAATACATTAATAACAAAAGGAGGACTGAGGAGAATCTTCATCATTTATTGGATGCAGGGGAAAACATAGTCACACAGGATAAAGAAAAAGCAGAGGTACTTAATGACTTCTTTTTCTCGGTTTTTAATAACTAGAGCAGTTGTTCTCAAGGTACCCAGGCCCCTGAGATGGGAGACAGGGACAGGGATCAGAATGATCCGTAATACCCCATAATCCAAGGGGAAATGGTCAGAGAGCTGCTACACTGTTTATATACACGAGTCTCAGGTCAGATGGGATGGACCCAAGGGCACTGAGAGAGCAGTCAGAAGAGCTCACTGAGACTCTTTCAGTCATTTACCAGAGGTCCTAATTGATTGGAAATTAGCAAATGTAACACACACCTAAAAGAAGGGTGGAAAGGAGGATTTGGGAAACTGCAGGACTTTCAGCCTGACCTCAGGACCGCAGAAGGTCATGGAGCAGATCATGAGTGCCGTAGTACCACACATGCAGAACAACCAGGATATCAGGCCCAGGCAACACGAGTTTAGGAAAGGGAAGTCCTGCTTTACTGACCTGATTTCCTTCTATGACAAGGTGACCTGTGTAGTAAATGAGACAAAGGCTGTGGATGTTATCTACCTGGACATTAGTAATGCCTTTGGCACTGATTCCTACAGCATTCTCCTGGAGAAACTGGCTGCTCATGGCTTGGATGGGCATGCTGAGGAATATATTTAGTGCAGGTAACTCAGTTTGAAAGTTGAGCTTAGGAGGGCAGGAGCCTGAGCCCAAGACCGAGCCCCAGGCTATGAACCACCAACCCATTTGTGCAAAGAGCACAGGGAGCTGTGGCGCTGGCCAGGGAGCAGGAGCCAGGACTCCAGACTTTCTGCGCATAGACTGTAAGAGTATACAAGCCCAGGGGTTCCTTGTTCTGTGGTCCCTCCGAGAATCACCCAGCTTAAGCTGTTATTTTGTTGTTTAGTTATCGCATCAAGATTTAATTATTTTAAGGAAAGAGATGTCTAGGACTCTGCTACGGGAAACCTGGTCTCAAACTAGTAAGAAAATCTGGTCTGACTGTGTGAGACGTAGCTGCAAACAGAGTATGTAGCTGTGAACAGGCCTCAGTCCCAGCTCAGGTGGTGCAAGTGTGACTACCAGAGCGAATGGTGGGAAGGGAAGTTTCCTTAACACATGCACTTCGTTGAGTAAAAATCCTGCTGGGTGGCCAGGTCCAGAGATTTGTTGTGAATGGAGTTACATTCAGCTGGCAGACAGTCACAGGAGGTGTTCCTCAGGGATAAGTATTTCATGCAATCCTGTTTACTACCTTTACCAATGATCTCTACCAGGGGTTAAGTGAACCTTCAGTAACAAGCTGGATGGGACTATTGATCTGTGGAAGAGTAGGAAGGCTCTGCAGAGAGATCTGGACAGATTAGATCAATGGACCAAGTATGAGGTATGAGGCGTTATGAAGTTCAACAACGCCAAGTGCGAGGTCCTGCACTTGGGTCTTAACATTCCCAGGCAGCACTACAGGCTGGGAGCAGAGTGACTGGAAAACTGCCCAGCAGAAAAGGACCTGGGGGAACTGGTTGACAGTGGCTGAATATGAGCCATCATGTGCCCAGGTGGCCAAAAATGCCAATGACATCCTGGCTGGATCAGAAATATTGTGACCACCAGTACCAGGGAAGCGATCGTCCCTCTATACTCAGCGCTGGTGAGGCCAAACCTCAGATTCTGTGTTCAGTTTTGTCGCCTCACTGCAAGAATGAAATTGAGGTACTGGAACACATCCAGAGATGGGCAAAGAAGCTGGTGAAGGATCTGGAGCACAAGTCTGATGAGGAGTAGTTGAGGGAGCTGGGGGTGTTTAGCCTGGAGAAAAGGAGGGTTAGGGGGACCTCATTGCTCTCTACAACTCCCTGAAAGGCGGCTGTAGCCAGGTGGTGGTTGGTCTCTTCTCCCAGGTAAGAGGCAACAGTACAGGAAGAAACAACCTGAAGTTGCACCAGGGAAGATTTCAATAGGATATTAGGAAATATTTCTCCACTGGAAGTGTTTTCAAGCATTTGAAGGGACTGCCCAGGGAAGTGGTCGGGTCATCATCCTGGGAGGTATTTAAAAGATCTGTAGATGTGGTACTTAGGGACATGGTTTAGTAGTGGGCTTGGCAGTCATAGGTTTATAGTTGGACTTGGTGTTTTTAAATATCTTTTTCAATCTAAGTAATTCTATGATTCTATCTAGCTGAGAGACAATCTGTGTTTACTGCAAGATTTCAGTGAAGATATCAAAAATCTAGATTAACAGGAAAAATGAGAGTCTAGAAAACTGTATTTGTTTAAAGTTCAGAGTTTTTGCTGTTTGCTGGAAGAATTATTTCATGGATCATTTATCTGAATATCAGCTTTTTTACGAGGTTTTATTTCCTAGACATTCCTGCTTACTTCAGATATGAGCTGTATTCAGCATGGTCGCTCTGAATGTGCAGGATGGGATATTAGTTTCTGTGCATGGTCTTCTGCCTTCTATAAAGAATAAATCATGTGAGAGAAAAAAAAGTTATGACTTAATGTGAACCTCAAAATTAAAGCAAAGAGTTTTGTGATGGATATTTGAACACAGCTAAGAATCCAGTTTTCCAAGTTAAATGGAACTTTCTTTTCTTAGACTTTACCACAGTGATTTAATAATATGATACTTAAATGAGTAGAAATGTTCTGAAGCACACAGAAATAGAATGAGTAGTGACAGCATTCTTTTCAGTACATAAAGCCACTTTGGATATTAAGCCATTTTCTGGGGGAAAAAACATAATCTGCAAAATATGTAAATTATTCTTTGCTGCGCGAATTAATGATCAGCTTACAAAAAAGCTTGAAATTGTAATGGAATAATCCTACATATAGAACTTTACAAGTTGAAAAAGGCTTAACCTTTACAATTTAATTTCCAAGAAATTGTGTAAAATTTTCCTTGGGATATAGAAAATAATTTTCAGAGACTCACAATGAATTTTTGAGATACTTTGCTATCCTGGATGCTTCTAGATTTTTTAGCTCAAGAAATTCTAACAATTCAGAAAGTTCAGTGACCCAACTATTCTACTTAAAATACACTTCACAAATATTGGAATATCTTTCCCTGACTCATAACAAATTAGCATGAATACTAGCATGAATTCATACTTAAATGCATCCAATCTCTTTTTTAATGTTTAATCCTCTTATAGTGTTTGACTCAGGATCTTGCTTTCCATGAGTCTATTAACTACAGCAAGGTGGGTCATTTTCTCTGGAAAAATCTATTCAAGGTGTCAGAACTCCAAGAGAGAGAGCACATGTTAAAATCCCGTGATAGCATGGGTCATTAATTACTTCCAAGGAGCGCGGCCTGCTAACTACATGAGAGGAGCAGAAAATAAGTTGGATGTATTCCTTCTTGATTAATATGCTCTGAGATGAGTTTTGGTTGGAGTGTTCTTCCACAGCCTTACTGATGAAGCCCATTTCTTTGCCACTATCCAGCATAAATCTAATGACACAAAGTTGGGGTTACTACCTGAGGACACAACAGCAACAACCAGACAGACACAGGCTTTTCTGCAGGATAAAGCCAAAATTATAATTTGACTCACTCAATATGTAGAATAGAGTTTTTATATAGCTATCCGTGTTGATATCTAAATCAATATAGAATTAGAGTTTCATAGAGAGCTGATAGACCCTCCTTTTTCCTGTCTCATGGAGAGACTGAACCACCAAACCCCCAAAGCACAGCTTTTATGCAAAACAGGACAAAGCCACACACATTTCACAGCCTCAAACAAAGTAAAAGTGACATCCTCTTCACTTGTGTCAGACTGATGCAGGAGTTTAAGCTTCTGAAAACATACCAGCAAAAGGAACTAGATTCTCTCAAAAAAAGTCGTCCTAGAATTTGCTCCTTTTCAAATGAGATGAGAAAACTTTGAAAGCAATAGAACCCCAAACTGTACAATACTATGACAAATTACCCAGTGCCAAACTCAAATAGTTTTTCCTGCATCCATCATTACTCACTGCAATGAGCAATGGCATAATCAATCAGCTGGACAAATAAACATTAAGAATAGCTCAAATGGCCTTAGAGAAGCTTTAAGAAAGATATTGGTTGGTATTTTATGCCAGCTTGCTCATTTAATATTCTAGAACACCAACAGGACCATAGTAATTTATATTAATTGACTCATTTCCATGACATCTTTCTGAAGGCAATCATGTGATTCAAGGCTATGATTAAATCAAGTAGCAAGCACAAACAGATATTCGTAATAAACACAAAATAAATGGCCCTTATGTTATATTCTGAGCTGTTGCAGATAACAGAGGAAGTTGGCATCAAAATACCCTGGCTATCCAAAGACTGAAAATTTGCAGAAATTACTAAAATGTCAATGATTAGTCTAGTCATTCAGGTTTTTAGGCACCAGTGATTGCACTTATTTGGCCATCCAGATCTATGACTGCAGCATAAATTACTAAAGTAAGTACAGATCTGGATATATGTGCTCAAAGCAGCCCACATCTTTCAAAAAAATCAGCAGATTTATCTGCTTTTAAAAAAAAATCTCTGTTGGTATTCTAAAGTAGTTCTAGCATGAGTTTAATACGGAAATCTGTTTCATATTTAGAATATAAAGTGACAGTTGTAAAGTCATCACTTAACAGGATTGGCTACATTTTTTCAGATGCAAATGACATAATCTAAAATCTTAGATATTATCTTTTTATGACTTTGAATCATTTACATGCCTGGCATACAATGAAAATGATAGACGTTTCAAGATTTGTATTGGCAAGTCCACAAGCAATGTTAACTCTACCATCATCTTGAGGTTGTAGGAAGTTCTTTAGATTGGAGAGTACTGGCGTTGAAATGTAATCGAAGCACAGCCTCTGCCTATACACTCTCTAGAAAAATTCAGTGTTTCTTTGAGATTTTATTTTCCCGCTTTCTCAAGTCCAGCCTTATTTCTGTAGAATGTAGAAAGCAACAGTTTGACTGATTTACTTCAAGTGCTGTAACAAGCTGGTCTCAGTAAGATAGTTCCAGTTATCTAATGGCAAATCCTCTTGCACTTATTTGAATACATGTATATATATCAGCAGGGCTGATGAGGACCTAGAAAAATATGGTTTCTTTACTAATAAGATAAAAATTCTTATCTCTCCAAAATCAAAGAAGCAGAACACAGAATTCTACTCAATATACTTTCTGAAAACATAGCTACTTTGATTCTGAACTGTCTTGAGTAGAGGCAGAAGACACAGAATGCAGCTCATGTAGCTTGAATGACAAATTCAAAAACAAGGTTAAGAAAATGAATAATGGTAAAAAGGTGTGGGGACTTGAGGTGGTTTTTTTCAGAAAATAGTTAGGTTTACATTGTGTATAACTCAAGAGCAAATGTCTATATTTTATAGCTCTATATAAGCTTCAAGAAAATTGAAGAGGACTCCCCAGTAACACACCCCAGACTTAACCGACACAGAGATTAAGCAACAATCAAAGATTTATTAATAACTTAGCTCCTCCCTTCTTTTGGCTCTATTTCATTCAATAGCAGATTTTCTGCTGTCTGATACTCTGTGACAGCCATCCAGAAACTAAATTAATAACTTACATTGCCAGTGCCAGAGCCAGAAGAGCAGGATGTGTCTTATAGGAAAACATGCTGGTTTGTGCATTATATGCCTATGGGTGTTTCAATTTCCCTATTCTTCTCAGGGCTTTTCCAAACATTTTTAAGCTGATAAAATAATAGCAATTAAACATTAAGGCTCATAGAGAAAATCCTGAATTTTATTGGAAAAAAGCTTAATGCTCCAATCAGCCATCCAGTCCAAGCTTAGTGCCATACCTAAAACATGCAAAATCTTAACTAGTGTTTTATTTCCTAATAATCTGTAGAGCTCTGCCTTTGAATTGTGAATAAGATTATTTTATGCATAATAGTGAATCAAAATTTCAACACATATTGCAGCTGTCTTCATGGAAAACTTCAAATTACAGTTATATGAAAGCAAATCCTGTAAGTTACACTTAATTTCTAGAATTATGTAGTGTACATAAGTCACTGAACTGGAAAATTCATTAACAATTCATTAATCTTTATAAGATGTATTTCCCATGTTTGTCTGATAGACAAAAATTTCAGGGACTTGCATGCCACCATTCATTTCAGATATAATACTATACCTCCAAAGGTCTTCATTTATTTTTGTGTTAAAAGCCATCACTGGTGAACTGAATTCAATGGTTTTACCCTTTTCAGTTTTAGACAGATGCAGTGGAATAAATCCAATGCCTTAAAATACTGAAATACAATACCTAGTGAAAGTAGGATGAAGGTTGTTTCAAGGAACAGATATCTTGCACCAGCTGTGTGGGAGATTGATATTTTTCTCTTTAACTACACTGGTAATTAATTGCATCAGTAGCCAGAAGAATTCCACGTTCTCTGCAGAATGTGAAGCAGCAGCTCAGCAGACAAGTTGCTCTCTGAGACAAACCAAATTCATCGTGAGAACTTGACTGCACATGATTATTTACAGCACTCCCAGGCTGGCTGGTTGTTTTTGTTCTATTTAGTTCAGTCCCCAGTGACTCAGGATATTGTCGCTGTTGCCTGAAATTATAAATTCCATATTGACCAATTATTTTTTAAAAGACCTTTTAGGTATGACTCTTATAATTAAGCAGCTTTCTTCAACAAAAGCAGGCAATTTTACATGTGAGGCAGGACTCCTTCAGATATGTATACCCACATTTTCAACCAGTTCTGTATCATCCTTGTTTATCCACAGTATCTGCATACCTTTTTACATTGCAAATATTTTGTGATTTCCTTGTATATTGCTGCTGTTGTTGGATGTAGCAGCAGTACAAAGGTGGCAATATTTTGGTCCATTTTGCTTGAAGCTATAAAAATAAATATATATATTTATATAAATGTGCATATATGTTTGTTACAGGTGGGAGAATTTGATCTCCAGGCCTAGATGTGCAGAGAGTGGGATGTAATCTTCTCTTTTTTTGCCAAAGTTCTTAAACCAATGACCTGAGTTCATCCCACCTTCTCTTAGGTACTTAACAGAGACAAGTAATTTAGAACCCCAGTGCTGAAAGTGTCTCCTATGGAGAGTTATAGACATCTTGACAAAATGATTCATATCTTACCCAAGCTGACTCACTTTTTGGAAATTAATATATTTTGGCACTAATGATGGAGAGAAGCCTAAGGTGAACAGACTCCTAACTTAGGCAGACAACTAAAGACACAAAATTAGATGAGTGAAGTTCACCTAATTCATCTCTAGCTATCTAAAGATGTCACAATCAAATTTGCCTCATACTGTTGTCACAAAAATGAGGGCATTTTTTTAATCCAGGAATGGATTTAACATGATTTGAACATGGTACTTTCATTTTTGAGAATATTTTTTAGCTTTAAAATCCCTGACTCTTTTAGTGATGAAAAGATTTTCTTTTTTTTTTTTCTTTTTCTTTTCTATTTTCAAAAACTTGGATAAGAAAAAGAACATTACTTTAGTTGTGGAAGTCCCATCGTTGCCTCCAGTATATATCAGTCATTCAAAAGTCTCTGAGCTGTCAAATTGATGAAATGAAAGTAGAAGAGCTAAAAAGGGGAATAGTGTCAGGGGACTGAGTGATTTCTCATTTGGAACTGTAGAGTTGAGAGTAAGATTTAAATACCTGAAAGCAGGAAAAGAGAGACTAATCCTTGATAAGATGTGCATATGTACAGGTGAAGACAAAAAGATAAAATCACAGTAAAGATAACATTTCTGAGAAGTTGTTCTACAGTACATTTGGTTGACCATCTCAGGTTACTGGCTGTGCTGCAACTCTGGCTCTAATGTCACAACCTTTCTTGTTCAACTTTCCAGGGACGTTGAGTTGAATACTAGAAAAGTCGGAAAGATTCGAGGCCATTTTTAAGGTTCAGTATTATGCTTGACCTTTTGATACAAGACCCTGTATATGAGCAAGCAACAAATGTTAGTATGGATAGGAATCAAAGTACAGGGGTATGCTGTTCAAGCTTTCCCCCCTTGCAGTCCTAACTTGAAGTCCATTTGCCACTGATTTGTGAGAGGAGATAGTGCAGTGTTAGCTCAGATTGCTTGGTTACTCTAAGAGATGTGTGAACATAAAAATTTATGCAAGGACCTGCAGTTATTTGCATCTACATTCAAAACCCCACTTTAAACTAATTTTTGGATCATTGTAAGAATTTCCAAACCACCTTTCCCTTACATTTGTCCATAATGATCTGTAGGATAATTTTTTTTAATAAAACCACAGATTTTAACACCAGACTGGCAAAGCACTCGCTGTGAAACACAGTTCAAAGCAGTTGCAGAAAGGTCCTGAAAAAAATAAAAAAACAATCAGCCAACCCACCAAAGTAAAACATTTACAGTAGAGATTGGAAATACATGCTTTTATTCCTTACTCTGTTATTCTCATTTATAAGGGAAAAATCAAAACCAAATAAAACCAGCAAATCAAAATTCACCTTACTTTTAATTCAATGTTTTAAAGCAAACACTCTCTTCATCCAAGCAGCAGTATTTCTTCTCTCAAATACATGTATGGGACTATTTTGGTTCTCTACTGGGTGGCTGGTGTTTTATAAAATAGCTATATTGTTTTACAATTTCTCTTACAGATTCTTCTCACAACACATCATTTAAAACAATCAATTCCCTTCTGTAAATTCATCCCCTAGATCTTGGATTTTACATTCCCTATTACTTGGTATGTTGATGATGTGGGCTATTCAGGACATACTTTTTGCCTTCTTGTCTTTAACCTAATAGTTTAGAAACAGACTTAAACAAGATTATGACCTTTTAACTGGAAACTTTCTGAGACACTAAACTATTATCATCTTCCTATACTCGCATACTCCCATACAGCAATGTGTGTCATAACTTGATGAGTTAATTCTTGGGACACAATGTCACATCTAACAGGCATCTGTGATTATCTAAGAATTTAAAATCTTATTTAGTATTTTCCTCGTCTTTCCAAATTTAGGCCTTATGTAATGGGAAAATAAATGCACTATAAAGGCCAAGAAAACTTCCATAAATAGCTTCTTTTTTTTTTTTTTGGAATCTCCTTCTTTTTTTTTTTTTTAATATGCAGTCAGAAATATTGTACTTATATCCATTTAAAAAACATTAGAAGAAGAGTAGTGTTTTCATTTACCTTAATAAGAACAGTTCCAGGAACACAGTATGTGTGAAGAACACTATTGTTTAATATATGCCTGAACATTCAGAACTCCCATTTGCTTGTAAGGATGTAGAAGGCAAGAATAGTTACTAATATTCACTATATTCACTAAATATATTAGGACATAGTATATAGTTTAGTATTTAAAGACTAAAATACCAACTGGGAACTACAGTTTGGGGATCAAAATGCAAGTGTAAGATAACAACATCGCATTTTATGTGAGTGACTTGAAAAAGAAAGACAGACATTGGACTTGTATTCAAATTGGGGTTTCATGTTTTGCTGTTTCCTCTAGGGCACGAGACACAACCCAAAACACAAATACTTGTACAGGATAATTTTAGCCAAGAATAAAACTCTGTAGAACTGCATACAATGAATATCCATTCAGGAAAAACATTTGTGTGATAACAAGTTAAATTTACAAAATGTCATGCTTGATGCTCCATAACTTTAGGCTCCAGTGAAGAATTTAGGTGCTCAGGGAGCAGTAATAGGTCTCAAGTTGGGCAGGACTTTAAGGAACTATTAGACATGCTCCATAATTCAGGAGACCACTGCAGCAGTCTCTAAAGTTATGATGAAAGAGCAAAACAGTCACTCTCAGTGAGAAAACTCGTATCTCCTGGGAAAGTCTTTGCCTGTCTCTTGCCAGCTACAGGTGCAAGTCAGGAATTTTCTTCCACTGGCTTTCTAATTGGCAGCTTTCATAACTTTCTGAGTCAATCAAACTTTAGTAAGTCCTTCAAGATCACTAGATCACCTCTTTCCTTGAATATTGAGAGCAATCTGTAAGCCTGATCTCTTCTCCCTGCTAGCTCCCAGCTGAGCAAACTCAGTCCCTCCCAAAAAAGGCATCTGCCAGGCTCAGTCTGCCCACAAACCTAAGCTCTGGCAGACCCTCTGTTGAAGTCTTTTCTCAATGATGTTGCACAATGAGAACGATTCATACCTTCAGTCGGTGGGCACATCTGTGTTTTGATGCTTGCCAATAAATCAAATGCTTGCGTCTACCAAGAAATCAGAAGTTACTTTTCCCATCTCTTTCTAGCTCCTTTACTGGTAGGTGCACTGCCAAGGTCTAATAATGACTTGGTTTTTTCTGCAGTACAAATTTTCTTCTGTGATACAAGTTTTTCTTTTGCTTTGTAGCATTTATAACACAAATCTCCAATTTGCATATTTGCAGATTTTGCCTTTTAAGCATTTTGTTGGTACATTTACCACTTTTGATTTATTGTTTTCAACTTTGATACAATCTGCATCTTGAATAAGTCTATTTTTCTTTTCTGGTTTGGATGCTATTTTGAACCAAAATATTGCCTGTAATGGATGTTCATTCTTTGAATTACAAAGGAAAGTATATTTATTCTCTGCATTGTCATGCAAGCTTTCTCTGAAATAAGGCTTTTTTTTTCCCATCTCCCTTTCTTTTTCAGATGAGATGAACCCTTGATAAATTAACACTTGCATTGCAAGCAACCTCAGGAAAAGAAACATAACAAACAATTATGATTAGACTTTTGGGATCAAGAATTAATAAATGGAATTACTTCAGTTTATTTTTAATATTTTTAATATTTATGAAGATGCAATCTGTTTGTTAGAGTGCTTGCAATGTAGCAAAAAATTTAAAAAATATGAAAATGGTCTGGAACTTAAATTACTAGCCATAATTACAGTGTGACTTTGCATTCACATGAAAGGAGTAGGAGACTGCAGAGCAGCCCATGGGGCCTTTTATCCTCAGCTAGATGCTCCTACTGGACCTCCTTGCTAATTCCTTCAGGGATGTGTTATCCCACTGCCAGGTGTACAAACACAGTTACTGAATGGCTCAAGATCTGGAATACTGTGCTCATGTTTACTAGTCTTTTGCAAGAAGGATCCTACTTTTCTCCTTTACACAAATATTTTATGACAGAATTTATTGCTTTTATTCACAAATATAGCTTCCATTTTTTTTTTCTAAGCAATATTCACATACCATTATGGTCTTCCTTGGACAACACCAATAAAAAAGAGATTTAAAAATCCCCAAACACCAGAGCATCAGTTTTTCACATTCAGCTGATTATAAATGTGCAAACTATAAAATTATCTTGTCAGTATGTGTGTGAATTTCACGGAGGAAAGTACCTTACATTCCACGAGGCATGGGTGTAAGTGCAGAGAAGCTGTCCCAGGAATCCTTACATCCATGCCCAGTATAAATAAAGGACATTAACAAGCCATTCTTCTTCCACTCAGCCCTGCTATAGGACTACACTATGAGTGCACACATTTAACTCTATATGTTCCCAAGATCTTTTTATGATATGTACATTATATCTGTTGAATAGATGTGTGTAGAAATATGCTACTTAAATGGTGAAATATGAAGAAATGACAAGATAATATTAGACCTCTAAAATGTGTTGTTCCTTGAAAAAAGTTTAGGAATCTCCATAACTTGAGTATTGGGGAAAAAAAGCCCAACAAGCCACCAACTCTCAATGAAAACTTGATAGTATTCTTCAGAAATATTGCAGCAAGTATTTAAATTAAATTTAAATTTTAGTATGAAACAGATTGGTGATTCTATTCTAAGTCCACGTCTCAAAGTATTCTGAACACATGATCTGCTATCATTGCATTTCTAACAAAGAAAACTATGAGACAGCATGATTAATGACTTTAATTATTTGTAAGAAAAAAAGACCCCAAAGAACTACAAATTACAAGTAATTTAGCAGTAATACTAGTCTTAACAGAAATTGCAACATGTTTTTCTAAGTGTTTAGATGACTGAAGGTACAGACTTAATTTTTCTCATGTACTCATGCATTGTCCATGATTCATTTGCTAAGGTTATAGGTCAGCAGCTTGGTGTGCTGTTAAATACAAAGAGTGAAAAAAAGAGCTTGGTATAACCGTGAAAAGGAAAGAAGTTTTGATGCCGGCTTCAAAACACAGCCTTTAAAAAACATTTGTATTTTTGTCTCTGATAGAGTTTTTCTACCTGATATTGTTTATTGCTCCCACCAAAAATGTTCTTTTTACAAATTAGCTAGTTTGGTGGAATTATGCCAGCTGTGACTTTTGGCACTTTTTCTACATATCTGTAAAATGTGGTTTAATAACAGAGATGCAGATAGTGTACTAAAGGAGACATTGATTATTTAACTGAAGATTTTCTGTGACTTGCTATGGTTTGTAGTAGCAGTAGGGATTCTGAGCTGTCTTTTGAGATTACTTCTCAAGCACTCATTGGTCACTATAAAAATTTCTTACACTCCAGTTGGGGTACTCAATGTTCCAGATTAGGTTCACTTGTAGCAGCTATATATATGTCACTGAAATGGCATTGACTGTTTCTCAAGGAAAAAAAATGGAACTCCAAAAACCCAACCAACACATGCACCAAAAANAAAAAAAAAAAGTCAAAAAATACCCCCCAAAAAACCAAAACAAAATTTAAAAAAAGAACAAAAAGCCCCTTTCACTGGAATACAATATTTCATTGAAATATAAATCTTCTTACCCTATTATTATGTATTCTAGAAAAGCTTGGAAAAATGTTACAGACACAGTGAAAAATTGGAGTGAGCTCTTGGTAGCATCACAAAACTGCCTTGTCTATGAAGTCACACAGGTTTATAGCCTGCCAAGTGCTGTAGGAATGACAGGGAAAAATAACAAATACTTCAATAATGAAGTGCTTGGATATTAAAATGCCTGAAAAAGGAAAATAATAAAAGAGATGACTAAGAGTGAGGCAATTTTAAGGCCGTATTTGAGTTCAGTATTCCTAAAATAACCAAGAGTAATTTTTTCTGTTCTTTCCATCTTTATCATTTAGGTAGTTTGAAAATTCACATGGACTATATGTGTTTGGTATGGAAAGGACTGGCAGGAGTAATAAGGTTAAATAAATTATTTTACATGTTCCTGGATTTTTCCTGTAATTAGTAAGGGGTGGGATCAAGTGTTGGTTTAATGACATTTATTTAACTATTGTGGATGCTTAAAAGTGGTCATTTTACACTTACTTTTATTTGGACTCTCCCAGGAAACCCAATTCACGAGATCATATAAATGGCTTTCTTTGTACCACTTCTGTTCTTCCTACATAGACAGATAGGCTACTCTGAGAAAACAAGTGCATTGTTTATCTCCATCTTCCATGGAGACCTAAGCAATAACTCCTATTTTTATATTTCCTTTATCTGTTTATTCCACCATTACACAGTAGAAGCTCCGAGTATCATCAGCACTTAACCAGCCTTCATTAGATCATAGCAGCACAAGGGTATAGTTTACATTCTCCAGTTATTTTAGGAGTTGCTTGACTTGCTGAACGAGCCTCGTTCGTACATCCAGCATAGGATTCATCTGATCTGATGTAAGCGTCTGCAATACACATCTGTCTATGCCTGAGACAGAAGTGTATATTCCCATTATAGCCAAAGGAGAAAAACAAGTATTTCTAGAATGCAGCTCACCACTGCTCAATGTAGATTCCCAAATTAGGTCAGATGGATCACACCTTAAAGATTGATGTGCTTCTCTGTTGTCTGTTAAGCAGTTGTTTGGTGGCTGGTTCAGATACAGACAAATAATAAGCTCTATTCTCTTTCCAAATGTGCCAAGGCTTGTTTACCTTATGCTTTGAAAAAAATAACCCAACAAAAAAGCCCAACAAACCAAAATCCTATGGATCTATTTTTTAATGTCATTATTTTGTAAAATAATTTTTATCTTAGCTTTACTTTCCACGATAATGTTAGTTAATGATATTTAATTTGCTGACTGTCTGTTTAAGACTGGTCATTGTGTTAGGCCCAGAGCTGATACATGGGAAGAAAGATGTTCAATAAGCAATTTCATAGCCTAATTAAAGACATAAATAGGTATAAATTAGAGTGTAACTCTATAAATGTTCCTTGACTGGCCCTCTCCTGAGAGTACTCCTTTCTGTGGGATAGCACCTTCCAGCTAACCTTTCCAAAACTGGAATAAAGTTTGCTCTTTAAAAAGAAAGAAATTACATCATGACAATATCATTGTTTTAAAAGTAATTTAGAAGTTAGGTACATGCCTGATTAGATGGAATAAGTTCTTTGAAAACTCTCCAATTAAAAAGAAAATTCAGTCTGGGTTCTCAACCTAATAGATTATTTGGTAATAGAAGGATATCACTGTCTTCTAGAAAAGAAGAGAGCAGTAAAAATTGTTCAAACTGTTATTGCCTGTTTTTATTCTGGGCACTTGTAATTGAGGAGCCAAGGAAAGGATCTCTCCTGGATCTGATACTTGCAAACAAGGAAGAATTGGTTAGCATGTGAAAGTCAGAGACAGCCTTGATTGCACTGCTGATGCTCAAGATCCTAAAGGGAGGGTGTAGTGCAAAACTCAGGTCTGCAGTCCTGGCTTTTTGGAGTGCAGACTTTGGTCTCCTCAGGGACCTGACTGAGAATCCCATGGGATAGAGTCTGAGAGAGAAGAAGGGTTAAGGAGAGCTTGTTGATATTCAAGGATCACTTCCTCCAAACTTAAGGAAGAGTCATACAGACAAGTAGGAAATAAAGACAGCATGTGGGCTGCGTGGATGAGCAAGGGGCTTTTAACAGAACTTGCACAAAAATTTATATCAGAGTTGAACACAGGGGCAGGTGACCCAGAAGGAGTTGACAGTTGTTGTCCAATCTTGTAGGGATAGGGCTTGGGAAGCCAAGAGCTGGCTTTCCTGGAGTTGAATCTAGCAAAGCCAACAAGAAAGATTTCTACAATTCTGCTGAGTGGGGCATGGAATTTGGTCACAGATATCATGGAACATACAGAGGTACTCAAAGACTTTTCTGCCTCAGTCTTTACCAGTAAGAACTGCATTCAGGAACAAAAATCGCCTGAGATCACAGGGAAAGTCTGGAGCAAAAAAGATTTCCTTACCCTCAGTGAAAAAGGACAAGATCAGGGAGTACTTAAACAAACTGGAAATATTTTGGAGATTGAGAACTCTCCATTCAAGAAGATATTAAAAATCTGATTGGACATGGTCAACTTGCTCCAAATGAGCCCTCTTAAGAAGGGGTTTAGACCAGGTGATCTCAAGAGGTACCTTCCAACCTAAACGATTCTATGATTCTGTTATTCCAGCTATGAACAACGGATTTTAGGCATGGTGGATAGAATAAATTTATGTTTGATTTAAAGCTGAACTGTGGTGATGCAAAGAGTTCAGGATGCTCACAAAGTCACATCTTCTAGACACAATAGGTAACCTAAATTTGCTGGACCTGACCTGTGTAGGTTTGTGACGCAGTCAATGAAAAGGCAATTTTCTTCACAGATAATTCAGTGTGCACTGTTAGTCGAAAGTGTTGTGGCTCCCTTCTGGAAGGGCTTTCTTGCTTCTGTGGCAAGAAAGACCCCTAGGAAAACATACAAACCTGTGGAGGTTATACAGCAGCCCCCAGCAAGGGCTTTTCAGCTTATGATTTAGACTTCATTGTTAAATCTCACCAAGCTCCACTTCAGGTCCTTTTTTTGGATCTAACCCAGAAAACTTTATTCAAAGACTGAATGGTGAATGAGAGAAAATCTTTGAGCACAGTTTTCTCATTAAGCCCAAGCTGCCAGAGTTTAAGTTCAGAAATATTAGTCTAATATTCTTTTATCTGCATAAATTCATTTTTACAGGACATTTGGCCTTTTTCATTCCCACAATTCTCTAATAAATATTGAACTTCACAGGGGCAGTGAAGGACTGTTCTGATTGTGAGAAAAGAGTAACACTGAGAGTGTAACTCTTCCTCTATAAATTGAATCCCTCTGACTCATACTATTTTGTATAAATGTATTTATATATGTATATATATA
>VZRV01000198.1:484139-539340 GCA_013398115.1 Falcunculus frontatus | reverse complement strand
ATATATATATATAAAAATATATCGGGAGAGGAATGATTGACTTTGTAAAAAGAGAAAAATACAGAAACACCTTCAGAATACCGTAGCATTCCCTTGCTATTTTAAATTATATGAGGAGTCTTGCTTTAGTTAAGTAAGAAACATGCTTCAGTTTTAAAGGTATGCAACGAAAATGACTAGCATTTCTATGAAAATGTCAGAAGTTACATTTTACATTGCTATTGTTTCCCCCATTTAAAAAATATGCTCTTCATTACTATTATAGCCGCAATTTCTTATTGGGCAGAAAAATAGACAAGAAACACTTGGACTTATTCCTTTGTTTTGAGCATTTCTGAAACAATTCTACAGAGAAACATGCATCCGTCAACCTAATACTTTTGCAGTCATAATCATCCCACGAGTCTTACATTATTATGATGCCTTTATTTGGTAGTCAGTGTACATATTTTTTGTTTAAAATTGTAGGAGTTTTTTTCCACAACAAAATTCAAATAATATTAATTTCCCAATTTATATTTTTTGTCTTTTGCTTTTTGTGGGGTCAGATTTACTTGCCCAGTGACAGTGGTAGAGCTCAATAGGGAGTTTAAGCAGTTCAAAATTGAACTCTTAAGTTACTGGGAAGAAGAAAATGAGGTTGAGGAAAGCATGAGTATCTTTAATGGATTTGTTTTTAACCTCTTTGATATAGCAGACATGGATTTTTTTAAAGAATGAGAGTGCTTCATATTGACTCTTATAAAGAAGATAATTAAACCAGAGAAGAAAGAAAACCAGCATTCATAATGCAAAATTTTCTTAGTGGTCTGTTACTGGCTGGCAGCCAAGAACCCACGGCCAATTTCCACTGCACTGGCATGGGTCCTCCAGAGAATGTAGTTCCTTTGGGGCTTATCCATGGACTACAGCCCCTCTTGGGTTCTTACCAGTTCCACTGTGGATCACCTCCTACAGCTCTGGTTGCACTGATATTTTTAATTGGTGTTCTCTCTCCTTTCCTAAATATGTTTTCACAGAGGTGCCACCAGCCTGACAGAAGGGCTGTGTCCTGCGGTGTGTTTACTGGAAGTGGCTGGAACCAGCTGCAAAGGTAAGTGCCCAGTCAGTAACTGATTACTGAGTAAAAGACTTTAAGAGTCAGAAGAAGTTGGATCAGAACAAGGTGCAGTAAGAAGAGAAGGAGGATGGAGTAGAAAGGATATGAGAGAACAAATAGAGTGAACCCATAAAATTTTAAACTGCTGCATTTATTCAAAATCTAATGGGAAAAGTCTATCTGCAAAGGAACTGACTTGTATTGCTTCAGTGAAATACTTCAGAATATTGTTAGAGTAACTCCATAGCAGGAAGCCATAGTCCATGACCCACTAAAATAAGCAGAATTTTCATGTTTCATGGACTAATATTGGCAGAATTTTCTTGTCCAGTGTCAGTTTCATGTAGTATGAGTGAACAGACATACAGGGAACCAGAGACACCATGCATTGCTGCCTTTCATTTGGAATTCACACTTTTCTCATATGTAGCATCAAAAAGACTTAAAAGTCTTTTCCTCAACATGGAAAAATGTAAAGAATGTTCATTCACAGAATGTTTATTGTCTGTCTCAGAAGTGGGGCTGAAACACTGTGAGGTTTGCTTCATTTTGGTTTGATAAGGGAACAAAAGTCTGTTTTCTGTAGGATTTTGCTCCTTGAAAACCCTGACTTTGTGACTTTCTATTTTAAAATATGCCTGATTGCTTCTTCATTCAGATTTCGCCAAGCATAACACTCCTTCACTAGCTAAATCTACTTCTAAATATTAAGTGCTAAACTAAGCCCTATTCAACAGTCAGTAAATTGTGATGAAAACATCAAAGACTTTAGTCCCTACACTTAGTTTTCCTGATGCCTCTCAGTTGTGTCTCTCTTATTATATGCAGTGGGGATCTAATTGAACCAGTGCATAGTGGCAGAATATTGCAGCCCTAATAGAGAAATAAGACCTGATATGATGTTGCAATAGTACCAGCCCTATTCAAATCTCATAATGTTAGAGGAAGGTAATTGGTAGATGGATGGAGAATGCTCAAATATTTATTGAAGCTCCTTTAAATTTGCATGTTTGATATAAACTCTTAAAATAGAACTTTTATATTTAGGACCTCTCAAAACTACTGGTGCATTACTTGTAGATAAAGTTATTTTTGTCAATGTCTTTTAAAGTCATCATGACAGGTCATTGATTACTCAAAAGATTTGGGGATGTTTTTTTGAAATCTGAGAACTTTTTCAAATTGTGTTATCACTAATGTGTTTGGTTGGTTTGGGGTGTGCTTTTGGTTTTTATTTTGTTTTGTTTTGTTTTTATTTTGACTTGTGTATCCATATCGCTCTAGAAATACAGGAAAAATATATTTTTTTTTCAGATTATCTGACTTTTCACATTTTTTCATTTTTCTAGTGTTAATAACTAAAATAAATAAGTGCCTCTAAATGTCTCAAAATCCCTAAATTTTCCTGAATTGGTTGTTCAGCAGACATTTTTAAAATGTCAGGGAGGAAAATAAATACAGTTATAGATCTCTACTCTTCCTATTAGATTTAGTAGCTGAGAATATTCACAGACAGTAGGTTTGCATAATAAGAACAAAATAGCGTGTAGTCCCTATAGCTGAAAAAATTTTTACAACACATTGAATTAAGCTTTGGTGTAGGTTTGTTACAAATCTCTTGATGGCATGAAGAGGTCATAAAACAGTATAAGGTTTGATGCAAATGGAGACAACAAATGGCAGCAAATGGCATAAACTTTTGTGCAGGACTAAAAGGTGAGATGGAATTTCAAAAATTAATTAGCAACATTACAATTTCCTTTATAAGCAAGAATGAGAAGTCTCAGGATTTCTGAGGTTCATAACTATTAATTTATGGATTAATATTCAGAATATAAGTTTTAAGATTCAGTCCAGAGGAGGGCCACAAGATGATTAAAGGAGTGAAGCACCTCTCGTAGGAAGAAAGACTGGAAGAATAGTGATTTTTCAGCCTAGAGAGGAGAAAGTTTCGGGGTGACATAACTGAAGGGAGCCTACAAGAAGGATAGAGAAAGTCCATTTACAAGAGCATATAGTGGCAGAACAAGAGGCAGTTGCTTTAAGTTGAAAGAGTAGTTTTGGATTAGACATTAGGAAGATATTATTTATTGTGAAGGTAGTGAGGCACTGGAACAGATGGCTGCCCCATACCTGAAAGTATTCAAGGCCAGGCTGGATGGGGCTCCAAGCAACATCTGGTCTAGTGGAAGGCATACATGCCCACGGCGGGAGGGTTGGAACTAGATGATCTTTAAGGTATGTTCCAACCCAAGCCTTTCTCTGAGCTGTAATCTATTAATGCTGCTGAGCCTAATTCCTAATCCTTCCAAGAGGAACTAGCTGTATATAGAGCTTCATAAATAATTGTGCAACATGGCCAAAGGGCTTCAGAGGTAGGCACAGAATGAAATACTGAGGAGGTTAAGTACCAAAATTTCCTCTGTTTAGTCCATTTGTGGAGTTGGGTGTCTCTGAATCATGTTGCAGAACATCAGCTCACTGGTGAGCAGCTACCTAGAGATTCCCCATTGGAAATACATAGAATTGGAGTTTATCAGTAAAGGTCTGGGTGCCTCTGTCCTCTTGAAGTCTAGCATCCACTAATCCTCCTGAATCTGAGAATCTGTAAAAAATGGAAGAGTTCCCAATGTAAGGAAGATATAATATCACCTTTTGTATTACTTGAAACAGAGGTCCCATAGCTTATCTGCTGAAAAAGCAGGTATTCAAACTGCAACCTCATTTTTAGAGAAAATGCAGTCTCTATCAAAACTGTTGCTTTTGCAATACTCCCACTGAATCTGTGTCACTTTGCAGTAAAGAACATATGCTGCACAGGGAGAGCTGGTGCCTTAGAGGGGCATTCCAGCATGCCAGCACATTGAAGAATGAGGCATCAAGCAAGAAAGATTTACTGCATAGCCCAGATAGGATATAGGATACTAAGGAAGGTCTCCTGAGAATAAAAATGCCTTTTAGATCAAGTATTTCAGAGCCATTTACTGTCAGACACAAAGGTAGCTTCTGATTATTAACCCTTGTGTTGGTAACTTTCAGTTGCAGAAAAAAATTTACTGTTTAAAACATCTTCGCATACCCTGTTTACTTAAAAAGTGTTTCAACTGTGATGAGGCCTTATGCTCTCCCTTATTTTCCCCTCATTTTAATTTATTGCTAGATAAAGTTCTGGACATACTCAGAATCATGGTGTCTGACAGAGGTTTGCATTCCTTTGTAGGTGAACTCCACAAAATCAGTTGTAAACTCTTACATAAAAATCAACCCTGTGTCATATCACAAACTGCACAACAGAACAGTGAGTCCACATGATGTTCATAATAGCCTCTCAAACATAATGCTCAGCACAGAGTATCATGGAAAGCACTTGAACTGTTCTGTGTTTGCTCTTGAATTGAGTTGACAAGATGACAAAAAGTACTTTTCTTTGTTCCCACCATATCTAGAGCTAGTAATGTCTCTTGTACACTTAAAAAACTAATAGAAATTATAACTTTCCACTACAATTTCCCCTCAATTTTCTGCCTATGCTGTACTAATCAGGTCACTGCACAGAATACTACAACAAAGTTTCTACCATGCATCAAGTTAATATGGACAGAGTTGGAACAACAGCTCCAACATTTACCTCAGACGAACCTATGAAAATGTTCCAGTGTTGTGTAACCATTTTAGACTGGCAAAAACCCCAAAAACCCCAGGAGTTATGCAAATACATATTCCGCCTATTAGCGTTTAAGCACAGCAAAGATGCTCCAAAGATACAATGGACAAATGCTATGCTAAGCAGCTTCAACTGCATGTTCAAGAACTCTTTTGAAAGCCTCTTATACAGCTGCACAGTTTAGAACAGTAATACAATTAAGAAGAGCAACTGAAGTTTTACAATCTGTAAACCAAATTTTACTTTTCAGAATTAAGATGCCATAAAAGTGATTGAAATCTCAAAAAAAATTATGTTTTGCCAATTACTAAATGAAAATGACAAATAGCTAACTAGAATTATTTAAATGTCCTCAACTGACAGGCTAAATTTCAGTCTGAAGCTGCATCTGAAGAGTATTAATGAAGAGAATTTCAGTGGAATTTGAGCTAGAGTGCTAGTACCAAGGATTTTTCTAGAATTATTATTACTGTAATTTTAATTAATGTAGTTTGAGATTTGTTTTTAAAATTTATTTAGGTGAGCATACTCGTCACTTGAAAGTCCCTTATAGCTATACCTTAATCTCTGTGATTTTGTTAAAGATGTTTCTAGGACAGTTTTCTTCAACAGTCTCTACTGCATTAAATACAAGTAATTTCATTGTTTCTTTTTCGTTATCTCATATGAAATGTCCATGGACAGTGCTCTACTGAGTTTAAGCAGTTTTGCACCTTTGACTAAATTTTCCTGTTGTTCAAAAGTCAATTTTCTTTCCTCCATTACTGAGGAACAGTTTTACTTTTCAGAGACAGAAGGGAATAAAGTTGGGATTTTAGAGCTGAAAAGAAAATGGTTAAATATTTGTGTTATCATACATAAGATGTGTTCACCTTGTGAAAATATTAGGTTTATGTAGTGATAGAACAGCTGACTAGAGCAACTCTAGTCTATTTCAGTCTTCTGAAATAACAGGCAATTCCTTCCATATTATTTATTTCCTGTGTTGACCTTCAATGCAGTTAAACAGGCAGGTCCTATCTGTCCTATAGGAATAGTATTCTGGGAGGCTTACTGTCTTTTTATAGTCTGTAAAATAACTCCTCCCCATTATAATTGCAAATATTCCTGATATAGTCCAAAGCACACTCATCACTGTGTAAATAATTTGTAAAGTGCTGTGGAATAACTTTGGATAAATTTTATCCTGTAAACTTGTTGTGCCTTTCCCCCTTCATTTTCTGCTCAGTATTTTTCTTCATGGCAATTTCTTTTGTAGCTTTTTACTAGTCTGCTTTCACAGTGAAAGTAATGGAACTATACCATGCTGGTTTCTAAACTTTCCATCTCTCATACCCATTCCTCCAGCTTTATCAGTTGAAGTGTCTCTGTTACAGAGGATACTAGCAGCTCATTGTCAGTTGCAGGAAAACTAAACTCAGCCTTGACTGAACGCATCTAGTGATATACACAAAACTTGGACAGAAAAGTGTAGATTGTAGAAAAAAAGAGACAAAGACAAGCACCAGAAAGCCTACATAGTTGCAACACCTTTCTAAACTGTATGTCTAACTTCTGAAACAGATTATTCTTAAGTAGGATTTATAGGAGATTTCGTTTGGTTTGGCTAATAGGTCACAGCTGGGTATCTCACGGCCTGCCACAAGTTGCCATCAGCCTTGAGATTCCCGTTACTGCCTCCATATCTCTCAGCCAAGGCATCTTTGCCTGTGTCCTGTCACAGCCCAGGCTCAGCACAGCGAGTGGTTCACACAACTCCACACTTCCTTGGGGCACACTTGTGCTTGGTGACACTGACCTTTTATGACAGACGTTTGAGGAAGGAGGATTTTAACTCTCTTCTCCATTGAAAAAGTCCCACAATGAAGTCATCAGGGTTGGCCAGTAGCAGCTATTGCTAATTTCCATTGTCTTCAGATGAAGTTTGCTTGTATTTATTATCATGTGCTTACTCCTTACAGGCACCAGACCAATGAATCTATCCTAAAGGACTTTACTTCCAATTAGCTGTTTCTATGTTACCACACATACTTTTGAAGAAATCTCACTTATGGTAACTCCTCAATAATTGTTGGTTGGAATCTAACTATCTTTCATCTCTGAAGTGTTATCCTTACTTTTGTTATCCTGTTGAGCGTTAACATAAGCAAACAGTGAGCTTTGATGTATCTGTATTTGGCTATAGTCCTTAGTGTCTTCCACATCAAAGTTCTTTTTTATTCTCTTATCAGATTCTAGTACAATGTGAATAAATCATTGTAATAATTTTAACTTGTCTTGTGTTTTTTTAATTCTTTGATTCAAAGAATTTATTAGAAATACCCCCGCACATACTGATTTTTTTTTCCTTTCCTACCACTTTCCTTCTACAATTATTTTTTACATCTTTTTTGTTTTTATAGTCTCCCTTGTCTTCTCCAGATCATTTGTATTATTCAGTTTTATTACATACATATATTTTACCTGCTTACCTAGAAATATTACATTTTAGTACACTCTATATCCCTCTTTTCAGTTACTGACATGAGTTTTCTTGTAGCTTCTGATGTAATACAAATTTTCAATCTATCTTTCTCATAAATTTTAGTTCCTCACAGTACTATCTCCCTTAACTTTAAATTTCTTTCAAAATTTGATTTTCTAAAGGGAACTATTTGTTGTTGTTGAATCTCTAAGAAATTCTTTTTGCTGAAAACTGAAGGGTATGTATCAGAGGTGGGCGTGTAATCATTAGTTTATGTGATTAAAGGCACATGTCTGTGAACCCAAAGGAGCGCAGAGGAACAATGACAGTTGGGGGCAATTAGACAACCTCATCAGAGCAAAGGGAGACCCTGAGATGGCTCCTCCCCAGAAGGGTCACAGGAGAGCCTCAGCCCATGGCCCAAGATCCTTTCTTCAATCCATGGAAGGTGATAACAGCCTTTGGGAGTATGGGAGGCATTACTAGATGTCAGGAAGACCCTTCTGCAATCAAAGGCAAGGAAAGTTTCAAAGCGTCTGTCTTTTGCTCTCATTACACTCCATTTCTATTTTCCCAGGTGCAGGGATCTCTGTCCCATGTGCACATGTGTCTGGGGATTTGAGTGCAGCAGTGGGAGCGAGACCAGAGGTCTCAGGGCCTGTGTGTCTGGAGTGGGAGCAACTGGAGAGATCACAAAAGAGGTTCGTTGAGTTCAGGTGTGTTTCAGTGTGTAATCACTGGTGTAAATCAAGATAGACCAGCCAGTAAGTAGAAGAGGTTCAGCAGCTGGGTATTAGAGGGGCCCCAGAGTCTGGGCTGCATCCTGGAGAGATAAGGGAGTCTGAAAGTTGGTTACCTCAGGGACCAGAGGGTCCGTGCCAGGTACTGGAGAAACCACAGGGTCTGAGGTGGTCATAGTTGTGCACCAGGGTGGGTTTATAGCTTTGAACCAGGTAGTACAGCATGGCTTTCATGTGTCTATGTGTGGGGCAGCTGGGTCAGGGGTCTAGGGGCAGGTAATGAACAAGCTGAGTGTGTGAGGATGGTTACTGGAGCAATCTGTACTGTGCGTGGGAATGTGTCAGCATGTATTTGCATGCAGGCTAGAGTACCAGCAACTGGGGTGGGCCGTGGTCTCAGAGGCTTCTATGTTGAGGTGCCAGCAACTGGGAAGGCTGGGATCCAGGGCAGCTACTGGGCAGCCTGAGTGCTTGAGCCCAGCTTCTTGAGGGCTCCAAGTTGCACGTGCCCATTTTCCACTAACAGGCTTTCATCCTGATTAGCCAGAAAGGGCAGCAGGATGAGTCCTTCTGTGCTGCTTAAGATTCCTGAGTGCTGCGGCTCCTGTCTGGTTTGATCTGCATGTACACAGGGATGCATACATGTGTGCATGTCCTGGCTACATGTGCGCATGTGTGCCTACTGGAAAGCTGGGCTTGGAGCATCTTCCCTCTGGCAGGCTGCCAGATTAGGCACCTCCTCAAAGTAACGTCTGAGAACAGTGTGTTCTGAGTAGGATTTGCAAAAACTTAGTAAACGGTTGGATGAATGGGAAATTTATCATTTGCTTCAACAGGCGTGGATTCCAACAAGGGAAGTCTTAAGAGCATAAACATTACAAGAATCAGATAATTTTTCAAAGTACTCTTTTTAAAAAAAACCTGTTTGTGAAAATATACTATGTGTTCAAAATGCAGTCTCCCACATTTACACCCTGTTCTGTTACATTATTTTGGACTTTACTCTCAGACCTATTTTACAAGCTGTATATAACAATAATTCTTCACTTACCCCAGCATATCTGTGAAAATAATCAGTTTCTCTATATTTCTATTAACTCTTGATGAAAAGTGTATACTAATTAAACAGGACAATAACAGGTGCTTAGTTATCTGTGGTTTTAACAAGAATGTTGGTATTATTCACACTGTATTTATACCATATGAATACCACTAGTGTTCCCAGATGTTCCAAGAAATGGAACATCTTTACTTGTTTTTATCAGCACTGAAGGATATGTTGAGAAATGAGATAATCTTTTTCTCAGCAAGGATTAAAAAATCATTTCTCTCCATTCTCTGTAAAACATGAGCATTCACTATTGAATCATAGGCTCATAAAATATTTCAAGTTGTAAGGGACTCATAAGGATAATGAGGTCCAACTCCCTGGTCTTCTCAGGACTGCCTAAAACTAAAAACATCATCCAGTTGCTCCTTAAACTCTGGCAGGCTTGCTGCCATGACCACTTTCCTGGTGAGCCTGTTTCAGTGACCAACCAATCCTCAGAGATGTTGGCATTGTTCAATGCATCTACAGATGGTAAATCTAAACAGGAAAATCAAATTATACATCAATCTGCTCTTTTACGTTGTTGCACATTGCAACACTCAGTTTGTCATTACTAACAGTTTTAAGGGATACTTTTCTCTCTCTTCATGGATGTATGCATGTATTCTCCTTGACAATTACGGTATTCCAAATGATTATTTTAATTCCTTATTTAACTACATAAGAGGTCAGTCTAATTGCAGATAGAGACTTCCATTTTCTGTCAATCAGGCAGAGGTTTGGTATGTCCAAAAAATTCCTAGTTCTACAACATCAGAAATATAAGTTCAGAAAAACTGTTTTGTTTAAAGTTTCTTTATGTTTTCCATTTATACTTTGAAATATGTATATAACTGCTGGGGGAGGTGTGCGTATTTTTTTCATTACTGGGAATAACTTTGCGTGAAATAGTGATAAATCTGCAATTGAAACTTTGAAGTGCTTGAGGTATAGAATGTAGGAATGAATAATTTCTAACTGTAGTCTCAGAAGCAAAAAACAGTGTCCTCCACTTTGAGTCAGATTAGTTTAAATTCCTCCAAAAGAATTCAGGAATATTTTATTGAATATTATTTTTTATTTCAATGTCATTGTTTTTAAAGACAGCCTGAGTATACTGAACATGTTTTGGCTATGTCCAACGTATTTGCATTTTCTTTACTTCTTATATCTTTAAGAATATATTTTTGAGTTCTACATTTGCAAGTTACATATCTAGTAAGAAGTTTTGCATTTTGATGTAACAAGGAGAGTTAATATTTTCATTGTTGTAGCAAGTTAATAATTGATGCTTATTAAAAATGTATATTATTTGAGACACTAATTATTCATTAATGTTCAGAAAGTTCTTCTCAAACTTCAAAAGTGTCATATATCTCAGAACTTTCTAATGCCTCTTGAACAGAAAATAAAAAAATACTTTTTGCACAAGTCACTCTCCTCAAAATTGAAACAAAAGTAACAATAAGTTGACTGTAAATTTCTGACCTAAAGGGACAGATGAAGGAGCCCTTCTTTAATTGCAATGGCAACACTTATTCCAACCCTCTCAAATGTTCAGCTAATTCAACAGCAGAGATGTTAACTGAGAAGATCACATTATCAATAAGCAGCTTCCTCTATGACACCCTTCACTTCCTCTCTTTTAATCTATGTATCCTGCTCACCAAAAACAGTCTAATTGCAGTAGCACAGATCTCCATGGTGTGTAATCTATGCCCAGGAAGGCACACTCAGACACCTTTAGCAAACAGCACAGGAGAAAGGAGCAGAAGCTGGACCCAATTAGCTGCAACTGGAATCAAAACATAATGTGAGAAGTATTCTACTCAACCAGTAGGTACTGGACAAGCCTCCCAGGTAGACCTAGCAGATTCATATTCCTATTTAACTCATGTCCAGGGAGCATGCACAATCAGGAGTGCTGCCATCAGATCTGACAACTCTTGCAAGGCAATTAATGCAGGGATTGGTAGGGGATGGAGTGCACGGGGGGCCAGAGCTGCTACTCAGTGCTGCTGAAGTCAATGCAGGGATGGCAGTGAGACGCCAAAGGATGCTATTCCCTGCAGTCTGTGGCATGTCAGAGGTCTGATTCCAGACTTCTCTCACAGGGTAGTGTCAGGGAGAAGCAAAGAGCACAGATTTTTATTACTGAGGCCATATAGGTGCATATTGCTAAAAGACTTTTAACAGCTACTGTATATGCTTACTTTAAATTTAGATGTAAGATGAAGAATTTGGAACAGGAAAGGCTCTCCTGAAGCTTGAAGACAAGTCTCAGCTGCTATAGGAGGCAATTGCTTCATCACAATTCTTTTAACTAGCTTCAAGATAGAACTTAATCAGCTTATTGAGTTTGAATTCCCTACCCGCACTTCCCTCTCCCCCCTAAACGTCACTCCTCTGATGGTTAGAACTGTTATAATTTACAACCTATTTTAATCCATGGGCAGATTAAATTCATCATTTTCTTGTGTCAATATCATCCTTTACCTAAAATAAACCTTTTTTTTTTACCACAAAGTTTACTCTTATAATGTAGGCAGTGGGAAAGTGATTTATCACCTCAGTTACGTCTTTTCTTACCCTTTGTTTTGCAGGTAAAAAAAGGAAACCCATTTTTCTTCTTCGAAATGGTCAGCCTTTTCTCCACATGTTTCTAGAAGCATCGTGTCAAATCTACTTTAGTATGAATAAATATTTTCAAAACATTGGTGGCCAGTACTGTATACATCACCAATGCTTTCCTCATACACATTCTTTCATGCTTGCCTCATCTGAAAATGCTTTTCCTGGATGCAGTCTGTGCTCTCTCTTGTCATTTATGTTTTCACTCTCTGATCTATTAGAATAGTCAGATCTTTTCTTTATTATTTGTAGATGATTTTGTGCTTGTCCTTATTTGAACAGCATCCAATCTTTTTAAGTCCACATCTCCACTTTTTGGAAAATATTTCATATTCCAGCCTGTTCTCTGGTACTTACCTTACTAATGTTCTGCAACATGCCAGCCCCTCTTCTTAAATTCTTGTTATTGAAAACATAGATATTTTAAAATAGTGATAAAAATTAGAGCAGATTGTTGTGGTAACCTGCCGTTCTCATTGATAATCAATGTCTGAATGTACCTTGTAATCCCTGTCTTTCCTACCAGTTTGCATCCATTTTTTCTGAAAACAAGAATTCCTAATTTTTTTTATGAAATGTCATGTGAAACAATGTCAAAAACCTTGCCAACATCAAGATATTTGATATCCACTGTTCTTCCAGGATTCACAATGTATGTTACCCTGTTGCAAAAACAAGATGGGTCTGACACTACCTGATTTTAGCAGATCCATGTAGGCTCTTACTCATCACCTTTTTCTCTTGTAGGAGTTTACCAAATTGTTTGAGAACTTACACAAGTATTTTTTCTAGGAGCTGAAGTTCAGCTGTGAATTTATAAATACCCAGATCCTTCTATTTTTTTGCTTTCAATAGATGGGTATCACGCTTTTTCTTCTCATGCCACTGTTAAAAACTGCAAAGTCATTACATACAGTTTCTATTTCATCTTTACTGCCATTAAGGAAATGAACTAGCTGGGGCAGATACATTTAGAATCTGATGCAAAACTACCTCCCCAAAAGCACTAGGAAATGGGAGAGAGAAGTTTAAAAAAAACAAAAGATTTATTCAAGGACAGAGATTTCAGAAATGAGAGACATATGGCAAAAATGTTCGTTATTTTCTTTAAAATTACTATCCAGAGAGATTTTGTAGCAAAACCTTGTTTCAAAATGGGATGTCAGCATCTTACACATACATGATGAAATCAGTGCACCTCTGAAAATGCTGACTGTAAATGAAAATATTGACAGTGTTAGGAAAAGATTAAAAAACCTTAAATGTTATTACTGAAAGACACAAAATTTTAGCAGTTCATCAGCACTGGAATATAAAAATATTCTTACTTTCAAAATAAGTAGTAGGCAGAGGTGCATGTTAGATTGTTAATCACAAAGTCCTGAGTAGTCATGTGAAGTGGACAGGAAATCTAACACAGCTATACAGTTGTGGACACATATCTTGCTTCACAGAGGTGAGCGGTGACTGGCCAGGCTTAGTGTTGTACAACACATGGCAAGCCAGTCAACAACTGCTGTAGTCACTAAAATATAGACTGCTAGAGTATGGTGCAAACAAAAATTTAGAAAAATGTATAGAAGGATCAAAAGCTTTCTGAAATATCCGTGGGCTCATGTCTCACAACGCTCTTGAAAAGTGAATTGAGATATTCTTTTATTCGGAGAACTAATAACTGGATATAATAAAGACTTTTAAAGCAGCTAAAAACCACCATCTAACTCCCAGCCTTAGGATTGTTGTGTTTTACTTTAATGAGTCACTGGATAAAATCCACAAACAAGGTTAGGTAGAAATTTGTGTCCATGATTCATTATCCCCTTGAGAGAATCCAATTATTAATTTCTTTGCTTATGGTATTGCAATGAAGAAATAACTTTTCATCCTTTTGTCATAGCTGTGGGACAAGACTAGGCTTTGAATTTTCTTGGCAGGAAAGTTTGAGTTTGTTGTTTCTTGGGAAGATGAACTAGCCACAGTCATCTACGAAAGGCTAATGCCACACACACGATTTTTTATCAAAAACACTGGCTGTAATTTCATCCATGTTTACTACTTGCACTCGGAGAGTGTTCAACAGGTCAGTTCCCTCGAGAAACCTACGGCAAGAAACACTAGTATGTGGATCTAACTCTGATCGGGTGCAGGTGTGAGGTAAATGGTTGTGCTGTGCACAGAGGGGCAATTCTGAGTATTGATATGGGGAACTTGGGGCTGATGGCCTCAAAACAGAGGGGTTTTTTCTGATTTGCCGTTGGTGTTTACCATTGCAATTAAGTTTTAAAAGTCATATTTTGTGTAACCTTTAGCGAAAATAATTTACCTTTCAGTTACATTCTTCTACATATAAACTGTTTAAGGTTGCCTGCAATCAACAGAGTTCACTAGTCTTGATGTAAGTGGGGATATTTTCTACTTAATCTGTCTCTGTCACTACCTTTGTCTCCCCCCACCTCTTTTCTATGTCTTTCACACACTCTCTCTCTCTTTTACATTTAATGTTAAATAAAATTCATTCTATTGACTTTGGCATATGGTCTTGTTTACACCTTAATTTGGGCACAGGCATCACCCTAAAAATTTTAATAAGTGGATCTCAGCACTGAACAGGCTGAGTCAATGCAGCTGCTGGAGGGAACCATGTTGTACATAAGGATATGTATTTCTCATCACTGGACCTCCATCCTGCCCAGCCAGAGAGGGAAGGAGGATGTTGGTGCACTCTGTGTTCATGTGAGTGCTCTGTATGATCATGGATCTGTGGATCATGGATATGTGTATATATATGTATGTAGGTAGGTATGTATGAATGTATATGTAGGACATACATGTGCCCTGTGTTTGTGTACACCTGCTGGGAACACATCTGCAGCTTTGCCATGTTTTGGACGTAAGAACAGCATTGTAATAAAATATTGTTTATTGCCTGCACGTTTAATTTTTTTTTTTCTTTTTAATAAGCCAATTAATTGTGGTTACGTTGCTCATCTAACCATTTTGTCCCCTAAGGCAAAGAAAATAAGTAGTAAAAACAATAGTGCTTCAACTCTGGATTTGCATTAAGAGAGTTGTTAAAATTTATTTTGTTTCTTATTTTTCTAGACCAGTAAATTTTGGAACGAAGTATTACTTGGCACCCAACTAAAACTTCTCATCTGTTCCTTTTAAGCCCATCTTAAAGACCGTCTGTGCCTTTGTAACACAAGGAGGGAGAGAAACAGTCCTTCATTTATCTCATTTTTCAGCTGCATGAGTCAGTTTGACTTGTAATGATTTTGTTATTGAATAAGAAAACCAATCTTTGAATTGTGCTGATGAGAAATTATATTTTGCTACATTTTATGCATTATTTTTTTCCTAGGTTACGCAGAACTAATAGAATTTAAGTAGAAGTCAATATTTTCCAGTTTACTTCTACTATTCTGGAATATATATTTTTGTTGAAAAAGAATTTGTATCATTTGATATAATTTTTTTCCCAGTAGATGAATGAAAATTCTTAATGATATATGAGACTGCAACTCAAATATTACAGGTCACTGTGTTCATTCATACAGCTGTATTAATTTGTATGTGCAATGATCACAGTATGGGAAAAGCAGAGACTGTGGAATACTCTGAGAAAACTCAGATCACAAAGATGTCACAATTTGAAAGCCCAAGAGAACCAGGGCTGTAAGAAGAACTCAAGGAATAATGTATTACTACAGTAGCAAGTACCTTCAAATGAAATTGGTGTTTCGTACAGCCACACACCTTCACAGAGCTGCATGAACAAAAGCTGATGATGTCTCAACAGCCTGGAAGAACCGTAAGCTTCCCTGAAAGGCTGTTCTTAAAACTATCTCACATGTTTTGTGTGTCCTTCTGCAAACTGTTGTTTCAGCTATTTTGCATGTTAGTTTAATCATATAAGATTATTAACATATTCTGATTTTTCAGGATAATTTCCTATATAATTATTCTTCCTTGGTTCAAAAATCTAATATTTTTCTTATGTCCTCTATACATGTACCTAATTTACTTTTTTTGCTCATCTGAGCAGTTCACGACCTCACAGCTGATTGTTCATAAGCAAACCTTAATTGCCTCATTTTTCAAGCCATTGCTCAGCATTGCATTTAAAAAAGAGATACTAGTTGATATGCATCTTCTGGATTTTTTTTCAGTTTCCCTCTCTGAAAAAAAAAATTGTTAACTCTGTTACTCATCAGATTTTATTCAAATCTGAACAGGCACATTTGCAAAATATCAGTAAGCACTTGAATGTTTTCATTATATATTGAGAAAAAATTTCTCAATGAACACCGCCACCTTTCTACTGCCTGATTTCAATGGATGTGTCAAGCGTTATTACACAATAAAACAATAAACTAATTTTCTGTTCTTCATGGCGGTACATAGTGTAACTTATCTGTAAATAAAATACAGTAAATCTAGTTCAAAACAATTTTCTTGTATTCATATGTGTTTAAAGGAATCAAGCAGATAATGGGGGTTTGACTTTTTATTCTCCCAGAATTCTGAAACAAGGCTCTCTACAACTTCTCAAAGGGTTTGTGTATCTCTTTGCACTGGATGTGTGTGGGGAGGTACTGGCCAGGGGGTGCAGGGCGGTCTCCATGAGGAGAGGCTGGGGCTGCCCAGGGCTGGACATGGATGGCTCCAGCTGGCTCCAGCCAACACACACAGGGCACAGCAGAGCCTCTTGGCCACAGTGGTGGCTCCTCTGTGATACTGCATTTGAGAAAGGGCAGAACACCAAACAGAGAGGGGAGGAGGGAATAAAAGTCATGCAAAACAGCAGAAGAAACACCAAAGTCAGACAGGGGCGATGAGGTGCTGCTTTATGGCAGAGTGATTATTCCCTTCCACCCAAGGAAAACCTGCTCTAGAGAAGGTTTCCCTGAAGCATTGCAGGCGGTGGAAGAACTCACATTGAAGCAGAGGAAAGGTGTGAGAAGATGGGAATGTCACAGAGAAACTGCTAGGTATAGACCGTAGGGCGCTCTTCCTCATTTTTTTGCTAGCTGAAAGGACTGAGGGTAACCCGCAGGGATTAAGGGAGGGGTTGGAAATAAGGAGTGAAGTTAAACCTGTCAATGCAGGAGAAAAAGATTTGAGACCTTGCTTGGCCTTATTGGACCTTATGAGGTTTCCATTGGCCCACATCTTAAGCTAGTCTAGGTCCCTCTGCATGGCTTCCTGTTCTTTGGGTATGTCAATTACACCACTCAATGTGGTGTTAATCCATCAACATGTGGATTTAATAGGAAGAGGGGAATGTCTGTCTTAGTGTGTTTGCGAAGGCTGCCACAATGTTTGCATCTGAGTTATCTGGAAGTGCTAAGTTTTGTTAGATATTAACATTTTTATTCAATTAAAATTTATATTTCAATACAATTAAAATTACAAAAATTCTTACTCTTGTAATGTACTTTCTAAAATTATTGAAGGATGTATCTTTTTTACTTCAGAGACTGGGGAAAAGATGTGAACTCCTTTCCCTTCTTCTCTCCCTCTCTCAATCACCCCTAGCTAATATAGAGCTCTCCAGGGAGTCACTCCTACATCTAAAATAGTTCAACCCCTTCCCTGAAAAATGGAAAGAATAGGATAATTGTCATCCTAGAAACCTTTTCTATTCACAGATGTGCTAGATTTGCCCCTGCACAAATTTTTCATCCTTGATGTCAATATAGTTAATCATTCTCCTACCCACTATTGCAAGACCCAAGTTATTTTTAATGGGTTGTACTTCCTACTTCTTAGTAGTCACTGTTCAAAAATAATGTTCCTCGAAGTACTTAGAATTGCTAGCAGTAAGTGGAAGATTCAAGAATAGGACTCAGCCAATAATCTGAAACCACATCCTTTCTTCTTTTCTTACTTCTTTTTATTTTGACAAACATAATTTAGCATATTTATATGTTACTGAAATGGGAATTAGCATGCAGTTAGTTCATGTGTTTGAGACTAACTAAAAGTTGAACTTTGAACTAAACTAATAGTCTTTCGAGTAAATGGAAACGGTACAATTAATTTCAGTGGACAAAGAGCCATTGCATAGAGCAGAGGAAACAGACAAGCCTGACAAATGTACTAAAATTTAAAGAAATCCAGCTTGATTGCTATGCTTTGTCTCCCAGACAGACGGAATTAATTCCCCTGCTGTCAGTTTGGCACCTTGTAGTGGTGTTTTGTTCACTTCTGAAAAGGGAAAAGAAGAAAATATATTTGAATAAGTGTCTGCTATGCTTTTAAATTAGAGATAGTAATCTGATCATGGAATTTGTATTATTTTGGTGATGGTCATCATTTAAGTTCAGTTACTCATCTTTCTGCATGTTGCTTCTGTAAATATTTTTGACATATGTCTAAGAGGAATGTGCTCTGGAAATTCCTCTAAAACCAAATGAAGTTTTAATTTCCGTTAAAGAGAATTAAATACAGGTTGGGAAAAAACCCTCAACAAGCCAACAAATGCTTTAGCCTCTTCCAGAAAAACATGCAGTTATTATGCATCTGAAAAAGGAATAAGGATCATTACTGAAGAACTCACACATACAGCAGGTCTCTAACTGCAAGAAAAAGAAGCATGTGCTGGAATAAATTTCTGAATAAGCTGTAAAAATAAATTGAGGTCTGATGTTTAAAGGAGTAGGAAGAAACCAATAGTTACAGTGTATTCAGATAGTAAAGACAGATGTATTTCATTCAAACAACATTTTTTGTTCAAAATGTTAAGATTTTTGAAAACCTTTAGAGGAAATAGAGAAATTGATGGTACATATTTTACAAGGAGTTTGGGTTACCATAATACTGAATAAGCTGTCTCAGTACATACCTGATCAAGGTGGCCTGTGCAAATTTACCAGGGCTCAGCATCTATAGGCTCATGGACACCATCAGGGTCTGCAGAGTCACTGTCAAGCAGCTGTTCCAAACAGATGGGACTCTCTATGTCAGCCATCTACGTCATGATCCCATCTCCTCTTATGCCAGTTCTGCCGCAAAGTAGTACTTTCCTGCTTCCAGAGCTCCACCAAAATGTGATTCTGAAGATTATTTTTTAAAAATACTCTCAAGGACAAGACAGCAATGAAATAAAGATAAGATCAGAGTAGTCAAAAGATATCTAAACAGCCATAGATAACTCATAGAGAAGCCCAGGAAGTATATTGCTTTTTGGAAAAGCAATAAAAGTTTCCACTCAAAATCCAATCAAAAAATATCTACATTACTTTTAATTTTTATTCAGTCCTTTCAAGATCTTTGGGTCTTTGCAGAGTCTTTCCTTCTACTCTCTTTTCTTTTTACAAGTATCACTGTGAAGTCTTTTCTTTTGTAAAGTTCTGAATTCCTCAGTCAAGTAATTATTGACAGACTTGAAAGACTTCAGGTCTTTCAGCAAGTGTTCTGTTGCTTCCACATAATCTTCCCTGAGAAAACCCTGTTTCTGCTTCCAGCTTAGTCATTGAGATAGGGGGCTGCAATTTCAAAAGTAACAACAACATTTTGTTATTAGCTCTCTGCTAATAATCTCTCCAACCCTAGAGAAAAGTAGAAAATAGACGAACAGCCTCAGGGGAAATCATTCTATACCCCAATGAAAACATTTTATATACAGAATACACACAAATAAATGAAAGATAGTACGCATATATTAGAATCTATAATGTAATCCATTAAAAACTTATTAGAATAAAAATTTTAAATTCTACCATAAAAATTTTCCAATACTAAATTTGGAAAATATAGGTAGCAAACATTCTATCACGCTTGTTCTCAGAAAACCAATACATAAATCACAGAGGAAGAAACTTTTAAGTTTCTGATACCTTGATCACATTTCTTAACAGAGAGGAATGCAAACTGACTTCATACTTCACCTGTCATATATATGGCATTTCTAAAATCTTAAATAAATCATTTCAATTTTAAGTAGTATCATGATTTTGTGCACATATAAATCAGCCATAAATTTTAACACACACAAAATCATCAGCGCTAGAAGTGTTTTCAGAAAAAACACTAGTGAGTGTAGTAGAATGATTACTTTTTTCAGAATTTCAAGCAGAAAAATTTTTTAAGCAAAGGTAGTCCCTTGAGATACAGAAAGAGTGACAGCCAATTTCCTACACGCTATGTTTAGGTCTCCTTAATAAGTCCCATGGTGCAATACCAGACTGGCTGTGTCTTTTATTTTTTAGTGTTCGTGTGTCAGGATGTATTACTGGTACCTCAGAGAACACATGTGTTGATTTTCTTCTTGGAATCATTCAGTGAGCCAAATTCATAACCACTTTTCCTTATTTTGGTCTCCATACTCTACATACCATGGAATTTCCACAAAATGTGTCAAAATCTTTTGTCTCTGAGATTTCTACCTCTTGATTTGCTTAGAAATTGCCCAATTAAATTGTATAGGGAGACACACAGTCAGAGCAACCCAATGTACCTAATTTTCTTAATAAATCAAGCATCAAGATTCCACTACTTGTTCTTTCTCAAAACATTGTCTCACATTATGGGGCTCTGAATTTCAGTTGATCCAGAATAAGGACCAAAAAAAAGAGACCAAGAACAACTTGCTGTTTGAGAACTATGGCAAATAGTACTGCTCTTTTGTACTATGTTGGTCAGAGAATTTTACTTTTTTTAAACTCTACCCATTCCCTCCACTGTGGTACCATTTCAGTTAATTTACATGAAAAGCTACCAGATATTCTAGAAACAATTGCTTCTTAGGAGGATGACCTGACATTTCTGATGGCTATATTAGAAAAAACACATCTTAGTTCAAAAATGCACAATCATTTCTTCACTGCTTTCAAACTATTTCCTTCTAAGTGTAGCTTGAGTATAAGGGAACATGAACTCAGCTCAGTTTAGTCCTATCATGTGTTCTGTACATTCTATCTTGTGCAATATCAAGGCCCAGTACTTCAGCAAATGTTCAAACGTTGGACAAATTAAAAACTTGCTAGAATTGGCAAATTAATTTTCAAAGCAAAATTCGGAAATGGCCTTGAAAAAAAACAATAATGGTGTGAGGGTTCATGTGTGGTATGAAAAAAAAGTGAAAGTTGACCTTCAATGATTGTAAATTGCATGAGTAAAACTGGAAAAGACAGAATTGTAAACTGAGTGTTTGGAATGCAGAGCTTACACACCCATTTTTCTAAGCAGGATTTTAACTTTCATATGCTTTTTGCTTTATATCTTCCCAATACTGAGCACCTTTGGAAATGCAGCTGATTCTGTGCTCTGCAGATTAGCATATTTTGTGTTAAGAAGCCTACTTACAGTCTTTTTAGGCCATTCTCTCTAATTCATGTTCATCTCTACTGTACAGCTTTGATAACAGAATGGCGGAAAACCAACTAATGCTATGTGTCTTTTCTCTTTTTTCTTTTAGTGTTTGAAAGAGAATTCTTGGTTCCTCATTTAGATACTTGCTTGTCATTTCTCTCTGTCTGTTTTCAGGAAATATTGTATGGACTTGTAATCTTTATAATCTTCAGAATAATGAGAATTTAAAGGAATGTTCTACATTTAAAGTCTAGATAACATGATCTTATTTTTTCCTTCTGGCAAAAAAAGAAACAAAGTTAAAAAATGAGTGAAGATTTTATCTGAGTAGTCCTTTAATCTCCTCTTTACAAAGAAAAGAGAAAAAGCCTTTACTACTTCTTTCTCCTTTTTGTATCTCAGGAAGAAAAATTGACTACAAAATCCTACCATTCAAAAAGTACTTTCACATATTTAAGAAGCTTAAAAGGATAATCTGTACAATATTCTCTTCTGGCAATCCACACTCTTAGAGGTTAAAACAACTTTTTTTTTTTTTTTAAGTTTTGAAAGATCATATGTTTGCTTTCTAGTCTTGTTAGACGGAGCAAACATAGTTAGACTGGGATTGACATAACAGGCTTTATTAACAGCCCCTCAATATCATTGCATTTCCATTGCGTCTTGATGACACAAAAAATCATGATCTATCTCACCACACTTTCTAGTATAATTTCTACGCTGTTTTCCTCGACTTGAGATTTGTATGAGTAGAACAAAATGGTTCCCATACTTTCATTATCTCACTAAACACTCTTTGAGCCTTGTGCCTGATCTGAGTGTACAAACATGTGGGTGACATTGTGTTAAAAAATATCTGTTCAAATATTTCAACAGTTGAACCTTAGGAGGGGGTAAAAATTCTGTTGTTCCACATCTAAGGCCTGATGATGTACAACACATTCCATGCTGATCTGAAATTGCATTTTTTACCTTCCTGGGGTACACTTCTTCATCTCAGTTCACATGCACGGAGATGACTCCATGAGCCAAGCTTGGTAAGAGGGCATAATTAGGACAGCCACTTTAACTATGTACTATTAAATAAAAAAAGTTTTTACTTCTGAGAGAATCACAACTATTGTATGCTGGATGAGTTATCAGACTTCAAGAAAACAATTTATTTTTTCTACTTTCCTACTGTTGGAGTTATATAGGTAAAAAATTTAACAGTAAAATTTAAGATGTGGTATTTTAGCTGATCTTTGCCCACAATACAGCAATGGTCCTGGCCATGTAGCTTCAACCTTCTAGCAGACTTGAACCGAACCATTGTCAGGAGCTGTAACAAGTGTCAAATAATAATTATTTTTGCACTGATATGTAATGAATTTTGCCATGAAATCAAGTTAGTGCAACCAAGCAGTTTTTGGGAACTGCGAACCAACATCATTGATACAGTAGGCATTTCATTGTTTTGCTATGAATATAAAAGACAATTTATTATAGTCCATGATAATTAGGAAAAATGGTTATGGGAAATTATGGAAAATCTAAATCTCATATTTTCTATATCCAATAGAAAAATACTTTTATTTTTGGATATTTTTGTTTCACTGAATTGTGAAACACTTTTGGTTTTGTCAAAGGACAATAGATAGATTCACTAAATGATCGGTTTTAAAGAGTTAACATTTGTTAAAGTGTTAACAAATCATTTTTTCTTCTCATCATAATAGCAATAATTTAAGATTTAAGGAAGTTAGTATGTAAGGTAAATAAAATTTTAAAATCTTTACATCTAGTATATCATTATGATGCCTTGAAGTGGCTATCTGAAAACAGAGGCTAGACAAGAGAATAAAAGCAGGCGTTTATTTGAAGGACCTTCAAAGGTACATCCTGGGCAGTCAAAAGCCTCCAAGGGGCTCCACCCAAGACAGATGCTGGGTCACAGGTTTTTCACACTTTTATAAGTTTGATCCATTTGCATATCAGGGTTAATTCTCCAGTTGTAATTTCAGGTAGTGATGTAATTGCCCCAAGTTTGCTCCCCCTGTCAGAGGCTTTAATTTACATATCTTGGGGCCTGGGACAACAAGGTGTCCTTGAGTTCAGGCCCAGAGAGGGTTTGTTATGTCTAACCAGCATGAGAGGACAGTAGCTAACAGACTGTATGAAGTTTCAGTTACATACGAAGCAGTACAAGATTTGAAAAATATAAAAGTTAAAACCTAAGGCATCAGTTATGCCCTACTATAGCAGCAGAGATGGATAAAATAATCAAAGAAGTAACATTTATTTCATGTGTCATTATCTAATCTAAATTAATCATAATTATAGGCTCTGGATAACTTTTAACACAGGACCACCACTTGATAGACTCCTTCATCTCAGAACACTTTCCTTCTTGATAGATGCAAATGATGTATTTGTAACTCTGTTTTTTCTATTTGAATGTGTATTTGTTCATTAAGTGAACAAAAATATGCAAAGAGTAAAAATTTAAAAAACAAAAAAAGGATGGTGCACATGAAGGAAACTACTACAGCAGTTTCCTCTCCAAGTCCATATTAAGACTGAGCATTCCATGAAGTCTAAAATGAAAGAATAGCAGCTCACATGTTAGGGCTTAAGAGGAATCTGCAAAGGCAGATGATCAAAATGGCATAAAATATGTAATAGCCTTAATGAATGAGATGTTTAATGAACCAGGAGGTACTAAAGATGAAATTCATCATATTGACATCAGTTTTAGGGTACCACCCTTAGAGTTCCATTAGCTCAATAAGAAAGAAATTAATGATATGGATTTAATATGTAAAGAAAGTAAATTGAACTCTTACTCGTAAACACTTGCATCATTTGTTCTAATAACTTGTTTTCTGCAATTAAAGAAGCCAATTTATGGAATATTATATACCCAAAAGCTCTGAATGAGACTTGTGAACAGGTATGTTTTCCTTTGAAAATAACTGAAGAGGAGTTTTATCTTTAAATGTACTTGAAAGCCATACTTTTTGCAATTCCTGCTACTTCAACTCCTTTTTATAGTATTACCTGTATAACCTGGGTTAAAATTGACTAAGATGTTACCTTTTGAATTTCTTTGGAACTTCATTTATGAGAGATCAAATACCAGAGAGCTACAGAAAATGTACAGAAAAGTATGTGTTTCACATACTCAACTAATCCAATCTTGTTACAGTGGAATAAGCATGTTTTGCTGCTGTATGCTTTCTTCTTATGTTTTTCAAAAAACTGAAATACAGTTTCAGGAGTTAAATGCTAATAAACAACTTTCATAGTTCACTTTTACCTTGTGGTTTAACAATTTTTGGAGAGGAAGCTGAGATAATGTAGTAATTGCAAAAATTCTTCTGAATTATGAAGGATATTGTAATGCATTGAAGAGTTAATATGGAGGACTCCAGATTTAAAATCACAGATTAGATCCTCTGGTGAAATTGAATTATCAGCTTAAATGAAGTTCCAATTCAGATTCTCTTTAACACATTTATATTTCACGTGTGGAGTGATACTGATCTTTTCAAGATTAGTTCACCTAAAAGGCACGGTCTAGCCTAAGGTAGCTGGACTCTTCTTACATTCACGGAAAAGAGAAAGGCACCCGAGCAGATAATTAATTCTGTCTTAAAACAGAGCACTAAGGTAAGAGAAATGACAGTGTGATCTATAGGTGTGCCTCAGGGGATATTCTGTAATGAGACTAATAACCCAGCAGATCTCACAGTACTCCATGATGAGCTAGAGACTCTAGAAAATGATTCAGAGCATCCAAGTTAGGCTGCAGAGGAGCCTCTGCCTTTCCATCGGCTCCAAAGATATTAAAGAGCCAAAAATGAACTCTTGACAAATCCTCTCCTTTTCCGCTGGTTTTATAAGACAGCCTTGGTGACCAACTAATAATAGATATTCCTTTTTTTTTAAGGCTAAAATTAGGAGGCATGAATCCTGATGACAGTTCCCTCTTACAGAAGGTTTACATTCCAGCTGTTGCTCTTTCCTATGTATAAGCATTGTAGAATTGAGCCCAAAGTTTTAAATTATAGCTTATATCTAAATTTAAATTCTGCCTGTCTTGCTAAAGCAGAAGAATCCAGGAATTCAGCTTTCTGTTTCTTGGGTGGATCAGTGGCACCCCTGCAAGTGCAAGGAAGGCTAATTTTGAAAACTGGTAACACCATAGACTGAAATGAATAGGTCAAATAAAATCATAGGAAAATTATCTCTAGAAGAAAAAGAAGCATCACTCTCTCTTCCTCCATTCTTCTGAGTATCAGAATCTTGCAATATCCTTTCAGTCGCATCCTATAAGCCCTTGTTTTAGGGATTGTCCATCACATCACTGTTCTTTCTGCTTCTTTGAACTTTCCATCATGAAGTAAGTTGAAGAACACCTTGGCAATTTTAGGGCTTGCAAAAGAAATTGCCATTATATCCCTGTGTGATAACATCATTCTCCGAGTTTTCATTTCAAATGTTATGGAAAAGAAATACAAGAAAACAATGTTATAAATTACTACAAAGCAAAAAAATGAATGGCAAAAGAGGGGAAAATAATGATCAATAGAAAACAAAGAGCTATGTAAAATACTGCTTAAAGCATACCTTTCAAAAACTCATAATCACTTGAAGGGTAAAGTGATTTTTACTCCAATTAGCCGAGTTCACCTGGTACAATGACTTCCTCGGTTGATGTTATAAAAACAGGAATGGGTGTCAGTAATTCTATAAATGTGACTAAAAGACAACCTTGATTCAAGTCAAAAATAAAGCCATAAAACTGAACGAGATTTTATCAGCTAGTCAGGGTGAATATAAGACTGCTGAGCTCTTTGTGTGATGGTTTCATAATCTCAGCTCCTTACTTTGCCATATTCCAATTTCAGAACAAAAAAATGAACCAAAATCAACATCACGGTTGTCTTTACATCTTTCATAGGTTTCATATTTATACTGTATTAAGAAATCAAGGAGAAGGATTTGGACATACCCTAATATAGCTTAATGAAATCAATGTATTCAGTTAATTACATTTTTATGAAATTGTTTGTGGGCTTTTCCAACAACTGGTTTTGTATTTGCATTTGTTGTTTTCTGGTTTTATGCTCTACAATCTATTCTCATAGTTTTCTCTTTAGAAGTTCTACACTATATGATTTTTTTTGTTTGTATTAACTCAGCAGGTGGGTCTCCAAACTATGCATATGCAAAACTTGTGTAATATTTAAAACACAGCTGGATATGGTCCCTTTTCACTGCTTCATGATACAGTTGCACTGTACATGACTGGGACAATAATTCCCTCTTTTTATTGTTGTTTTGTTAAATGAGAAAAGAGGGACAAAATGCACTTCAGGACAGCATTATTGAAAAAATTAAATAAGAGAGCTACAATTACTGAATGTGACTACATATAACTGTTTTCTTGGAGGCATTAGGTTGCACACTGATGTATCCCAGCAGAGGAGCTGCCTCCTGTATAGAAGGAGGTCTCTAGGTAGAAGGAGGCCTCCGGAAATATATGTGTATAGAAACCCTAACTTATTTGTGCAGAAATAATATATGACAAATCCCAGTTTTAGCTTAATTAGACAGGCCAAAATTCTGAATCCTTGCACAACGACAGGTCTTATAATCTTTGATATTCAGGAATTGCTTTGGGTCTGTGGTTTTAAAAATGGCCTGAATTCCAGATGCTATTACCTAGCAGATTATGGCCTTTTATGCATCCTTCTCTCCATTTCTTCTCATCCCTCGCTCCAGACTTTCTTTGTAAAGTGAAACAACTCAATGATACAATTTCTGTACTTTCTTTCTCCAAGCAAATCTAACAAATGTTTTATATGACATACATTTTTGTAGATGCATTTTTTCCTAACGGTAAGTAAATAGTTTTAAATATTGAACAAAACCCCCAGTTCAATTACTTCAGAATGGCCTTTCACGTTATCTTGTATGTTACCTTGAAATATTGCTACGGGACAGTAGAAAGTACAATTATTAAAATTCTTTGATGTCATGGTACTTGGACCATTTATACTATAGTAGTTCATAGCTGACGGATCTCCCTAGAAAAAAAATTATAAACTTAACTATCTTCACTTGTAAAAGGTGAAATTATTTCAATAACTGTAGAATGTGGTCATCAGCTGTTAGATTCTAATGAGAGAGTAGTTTAATGTCATTCATTCATATTTGTGGACATCAATCTTCGCTGCAGACATGTACTTCATTTGCACAGAGACAGCAGGGCCCAAAAAACTGGGGCAGTTAATTGTACTGGTTTTTTAAGTAACATTTTTCTATCACTGTCTCTTGAGTCTGAAAACCCCATGGTTCTTATTCTCATGCTCTATTCTAAGGTGCAGAATTATGACTTTGTATAATCTGGTGTTCACATTATTCATCTTAGAATATTTGGTGTTTTATAGATTCTTAGATTCCCAGAGAGAGCATCCTATCCGGCTCCTATTTTAGTCTGTTTATTAGAGGAAAGAGAACTTACTTAAAGGCATGAATTAAGTGGTAGCTTGAATTGCAGGTGATCGTTCTCTGCTTTTTGAGTACATTCTATTTAACAAATGTTTCTGTTGACAAAAACTTCACACATTTTAAATTTAAAATGCAAGTATTGTTTTGTTGATAGTATAAATCCTTTCTTCATGTTTCTATTTGTAGCTGTTTCTTCAGTTCTTATCTATGCTGATATATCTAGTTCATATGATTCATAATGATCATAAACACAACTCTATCATCTTCAAATTTTATCATTTTTCATTGGCTTCCTAGCATTAATAAGAAAGTGACATGCTGGCAGAACCTAAAAGATTACCTGACCTGAGAGTGTGTGGACATCATGACTATGGGTTCATAGGATTCAGTAATACACAAGAAGACAGAGGCTTTATTTTCTAAATTTCTCTACTTTATTACAGGATAACACAAATACCACAAAAATATCTGTTAGCAAGTAAACTACCACAAATTCGTCACTAGTAAATATATTTATGATTAATAAAGCAAACATATATGTGCTACTCTATCTAATAGATTATAATTTATTTAATCTGTATTAATAGGTATAGCTTACTTGTAATAAACTATTAACGAATTACATCCTCAGTCAGTAATATAGTATCAATCAAACAGTATGGCAGCAATCAATAATAGCAACAACCAGTAACATCAACAACCAAATAGGTATATACAGATATATATTACAGACGACTATAAATTTATCTTTAGTGAAGCAACTTGCCAACAATGCAGATATGATTGATTGCTTACAGGGATGTGTGATGTGTAGCAAGTGAATTAGATTTCAGAAGGGGCCAAATGATCACAAAGGGTAACACAGCCATCCCAGAGATGGGAGGAGAAACCAAACCAAGCTGTTGGAACCATGAAACAGTGAAGAAAATGCAAAGCTCTGTATCTGGTAGAGTCTGCAATGCAAACGTGAAAACTAGATGGAGGTCTTGTGCTTGGTGTTGCTATGGCATCAGGGAGAAACCTGGAGTGAGGTGGAAGGGGCTCAGTCTTTTCTTCTAATTTGGTTTTATACAAACCAAGTACACCTCCTACCAAGAAATATTCCATACAATGCAACTACAGAGAACGGAAGATTTGACTACACTCCCATTCACAGAAATGTGAGCTATAGTGGTTAATAAGGTATAAAATGTACCCCAGTTGGGTACAACTGGGTGATGAGAATTTGACACAAAGTTCATGGGCAGAGGTCAGTGGGTTTGTCATCCTCCCCTTGCCCAAAAAGGGCACCTCTTTGTAACTCTTACATCCTTGACTATGCTGAGTGATGACCCAGGAAATTAAACTTGTGATTGCAGTCATATTATTAATGCTATATATTCTGCAGTTACTGCATTAGTCACCAGCAATCCAAAAGAACTGTATATGCTGCATTCAGAAAATGGGGCTGTTCATGAACCTGACTGGCTCTTCTAAATGCAACAGGACCTAAAGTTAATAGACTGTTCATGCATCTGCAGTCAGGCCTATAGTTAAGCTTCTGTAACACAAACCAACCACAAGAAGGAGGGAAACAGAAAAATAACAAGGTCTCACTTCACAAATTATCTGTGTCACAGAGTCTGGAGTCAGCCAGGAAGCCCCAGTGACAGTCCAAGGTCTCGTGGAAAGTTTGTGCTGAGGGTTCATATTTGCTAAATTAAAGCTATGTGCAGCACAGTAAACTCTTAGAGTCTCTATTTAGGATAAAACTCAAATCCTTTATATATCAGAGATATGAGGGTGCAGAACATCACAACTTCAAGCAGCTAACAGATGCTGCTAATTCTGATTTTTTGTCTGTAATTGCCGATAGATGATGGCTTTTGGTTCTTGTTTCAGTCCAATTTTGTTTTGCCAGACTGTTCTCACTCCTACTGATGATAAGTGGCCATTACACTTTCTTGGGTTTGAACTCATAGATGGCATCTCAGCATGTCTCCAGTTTCTAGGTACTCCAGCAGTACTGTGAAGAGGTCAGCTGCACTCTTCAAGGATATTTCTTGTTTGAAGGCCTAGTTCTTATGTTTGCAGATCCCAGGCTAGCCTTGGATTTCCGTCAGTGTTTTTCAGCAGACAATTTCTTCTGTTCAGTAATTTTCCCTATATAACCAGGCCACCTTTATGGCTGCTCACATCACATGGTCATCAATGATCAGTTTAAAATATGAAAAGTTTCAATGCTTTCTGTTCAATTGTCTGTTTGTCTTGTGGTCCAACATAGATGTGGCCCATGATTTTAGAGCTCTTTTTTATCCTTAACATTTCTATGAATCTATGATTCCATATTTTGTTTTGTGGGTGGGGAAGGAACCAGAAACAAAAAGCAGAGCACTTTCCCCCGTAGTATAGTTGTAGTTTTCTTGACTACAACTGAACAAGCTACCCTGGAGCAGTAAAACATAGAATTAGATATCCATGACACTTCTTACAAGCTCTCAGCACACCTCAGATTAACTTATTTGTGCTGTTAGAGTGAATAGGATTCCTCTCATCTTAATTTAGCCATATGGATTTTTAAACTGAAATAGTAAGGGTGGCTCCTATGTCAAATGAGAGAGCTAAACACACCTGGAGAGACACTTGGCCCATGTATAATCATAGCCTAAATGGAATAGCTGGAATTCCTTTCTGGTGATGTGTGTCCTTCCCTCGAATATAGAATAAATGTAGTGTAATTTTCAATCTGCTAGAATCTCCTGGTTCTGATATAACATTAGTAAGAAGTATTATATACCTTTTCTATTCTCCTGGTTTTGTCTCATCTTACAGGTTGTCTGCTGTGGTATTCGGTAATCTGAAACTCCCAGCCAAAATAACCTCGCCAAATTACAGTGCTACTCTACATTCTTTATCAGCTCCTTTTTTTTGGTCAACCTTCAGTTGTTGGAAAGCTGTCATTCAATTGTTAAAAGAAAAATTGAGGTCTCACCGATTTTTTGTTCCCCATGTCTATTATGTTTGTGTCTCCTGTCAGATACTTACATTTTTACTGGGATATGTATTTCTAAATTTGTGTCCTTACCTGTGTGGGATTTCTCAGTAGCAATGCAATCTGGCTGCAACCCACACCAAAAAGTACTGAATTTTCTGCCCATCTATCAGATAGAGTAAGGTTCAGCTTCTATCTGAGCATTTTCTTCAAAACCCATCTAATATGGAGGATATATATCTGAGCTAGCATATACCCTTTAATATCCATTGCAGGAAAAGTACAGAAAATAGAAAAGTACAATGAACCTTGCAAAATTCTAGAAGGATAAAAAGAAATAATAAAATCAATTGAAAAATGTACAAAAATAGGCAACCTGGAGAAAAAATTTGAAAGATGAGGTAAAAATACACCAAGCTTTTTTTAAGTATTGAACTATACAATAGAAGAAGAGTTCACTGAATATGTGCCCTGAGGACAATAGATGAAAAGATCTGTTTTGAATTTGAAACTTACAAACTTTTAGTTCTACTTGTCAATGAGTCTAGATGATTGGCAGACCTAGTAGAATTATTGAATATAATAGCCTATTTTTTCTAAATATTTAATACAATATACTGTTTATTGTATTACATCTCATAAAAATTGTTAGATTGCATTTGATAGATTAAATTTGGCTATCCAAGTATAGATGACAAATATTTGATTTAGATTGTTTTTCTAAGTAATTTTTGAGACAATATCTTGCACTCAAATTTATCTCTTGTTGATCATACCTGAAAATCTTACTATTATTTATGAGTGGCAATTATTGAAAACCAAAATCCACTTTTTGGTAACGAGTAAACAGCTTTCTAGCCTAGAGAGTAATTGTGTAGGACAAGCTGTGGCACTAACCTCCAAATAATACTTTTGTTTTGAAGTCATTTAAGAGCTTGAATCCTTTGTGTAGACCATAAATAGCAGCACTAAACGTTTTCTTGTGATGTAGCTGTGAAGGGGTCAGTTAGCACATCTATTCATTTCAAATTGCTTCCAGTGACACCAGACCTGTCCCTTCATCACCACAGAGGGAGATGAAGAGGAATAATGAATGAACTAAAAATAGAGGAGTGAATCTATTTGAGGATGACCTGATAGAAAGTCATAGAGAAGAAAGGCAGAGGAAACCATCTGGATATTTTCTGAACAATAACCTAGGGTGACATTTGCCTCTGTTGAAGACATGGAGTCTTTTGGCTGTCCTCACTGTCCTTAGAATTTCCCCTTTGTTTTCTCAAGTTTTGAATCCTTTTTCTCATCATTTTTCTCCCCACTGCTACCAACTTGATCTTTACTCCTCTACATTCAAAATCAAACAGATCTAATTAAACAGAAATATGACTTTTCCTAATAAGAAAAGAGACAAGATTTTAGGTCCATTGCAATGCAAACACATGGTACTGGTAAAGAACTTACCTAAGAGTTGTGGTGACAAAGCTATAACCCATATTTTGTTCCACTAGTGTTACTTAGATGGAGGCAATATTGAAGGACAAAAGGATCATGGCTAAGGGGCAGAGAGGTTTGAGTTCAAATATGATTTATTTTGGAAATTACAAATAAATCTAAAGCAACAAAAGAAGCTTAAGAAGTTGGAATTTGATTTATCTTTTATAGCATTATTTAATCCCACTGAGAGTAAGAAGAAAGGGGAAATTGAGTTTTTATTTATAGTGTAAAGCATTCCAAAAATTTATTGAAAAAGGGACAAACCTCCTGCATAATTTCAGTTCAGAGTAATTAAATATGGGAGAGGCTCTGATTTCTAACAGGAATTATAACATAGCACTTTGAGATTTTATTATGTGCAGACTCCTGGCAAATACATGGATAAGATGTGGAATTGAGAGGAAATACCAGAGGATGAGGGCAGGAACAATTGTTTCAAATGTCTTTTCATTCCTGTCAGAAATAATTTCTTAATCAGAGTTCATTTTGTTGCTTGTAACATTAAACATTCTCAGGGTGAGTGCATGGTCCAAGTAGTGACTAAAATAAATATTAATGCACCAAGTCCCAAGAAACTTGTCATGAAATAGCATCTCAAAAGCGTCGGGGACACTGGGCTGAACCCAGCAGCCCAGCAGAGAGAAGGTACCTGTGACTCCCTGCCCTTGGGTCTGTGCTGAGGCAAGGGGAAATATCATCTCCCTCCACCTAGTGCAACCCAGGATGGTGCTAGCCTACACTATCATGTGAGCAGAAATAGTATCTGAGTTCTTGTTAGAGCTGAAATTATGCACTCCTGTAATGAGTCACACTTCATCAGAAAATAAAAGTCCAGAGAACTGTTGTTAGGAAGGGTGAAAAGATGGAAAAGAAATTTGAATGTACTGCTCAGGCCAATAGTCTGTCTCACGACTTCTTTTTTAGAATTCTTTTCAAACATTATTTTTTTAATTCAACTTTTGTGATATTCTCTTAAAAAATTGATGGCAAATCTAGGAATTAAAAGGACAATAATCTAAGAGCACAGAAAGAGAAATCTCTAAATGTTTAAAACACAAGTGCCAGATAACATTTTGTATAAAGATGTTTCAGCATACTTCCGGTCTAGGCACTCATTGAGAAAAAAGTGGGAGGAGGCTCCCCAGTTCAAGGAAGACAAGGAACTGCTGGAATGGGTTCAGTGAAGGCTACAGATATGATTAAGGGACTCGAGCACCTCTCTCATGAGGAAAGGCTGAAAGTGCTGGGACTGTTCAGCCTTGAGAGGAATCGGCTGAGGGGGAACGTCATCAGTGCACTCAAATATCTTCAGGGTGGTGTCAAGAGGATCAGTCCAGACTCTTTTAAATTGTGCCCAACATCAGGACAAATGGCAATGGGCACAAACTGAAACACAGCAAGTTCCATCTGAATATGAGGAAAAGCTTCTTTACTTTGAGGGTTAAAGGGCTGTCTAGAGTGGTTGTGGAGTCTCCTCAGACTTACTCAAAACCCACCTCAACATAATCCTATGCAATCTGTTCTAGGTGAACCTGTTGTAGCAGGGGGGTTGGACTAGATGATTTTCAGAGGTCCCTTTCAACCTCACCCATTCCACTATTCTGTGAAAGCCTCTAAAACTGCTTGGAAGGCTTTCTAAAGTAATACTTTTAAATGTGCACATAATTTTTGTGGTGACTGGAAGGCTATAAAGCAACTCCAGTGCAAGCAAGTTTTTACTTCCACCACTAATATTTCTCATGTGACATACACAGGAATAAATTGGGCCCAAAGTGTCAGCTTAAGTGTTTGTGACTAACATGGGAAATTTAAGAAATATAAAGCCTCTCAAACCATGGAAAAGAAAGCCTCGCTCTCAGGCAAAGTATTTGATCTCTAATTTTGCTTTACTGTTCATCTAGAGTAAACACTACCTTTTTCTTTCCTGGCTATGAATAATTTTTCAACAGAGGCAAGCTGCTATTACTGCTTCTAAGCACCTATATAATGAAAATTTAAAAAAAAATAATAAAGAAAACAGGATGTATTCTCCCTTCCTCTATTCTCTGACATCACAGAAGTGTAGAATCAGTTGTAGAGCTAGCAAAAGTTTGACTGTCTGACTCAGAGCAGAAAGTTGTTATTATCTACTTGGCAATAAAGAAAAAGTGAGAGCACCCCATCAGCACACAAACGTTTCAGCTTCTAGAAATTGGTCCCTTTGGAAGCATGCAGTTGATTTTAAAAGATGACCTCTGCTACATGTTCTGAGGAAACAAAAAAGAAAGCAAAGCAACTACTCAGGCAATGTACTTGGAGAAAAAAAATATATATTCTAGTCCAAAATTAGTTAACAAGCTTAAATGTGGAGATAAGCAAGGGGTGATCTGAGCACAGCCTAAACTAGTGTCATTTTTGCATCCATCTGCACCTCAGTATTTCTCACATTTTTCAATTTTAATATGAATTGGTTTCCTTTTCATTTATAATTTCTTTAGTCATGATAATTTTATAGAACGGGTGAAGTAAAATACTTGAATGCTGGGAGAGTAATTCACACTGTCAGGGTTTGAGGTGAGATTTTGTTCCACTATTAGAAAGCTGTGGGAAAAGAATATGATAAGTACTAATTCATTGCCAATTACAGAAAAGATCACGCTGTATGTATACTTTTTTAGTCAGAAGAGCAAAAACATGTTTCCAAAAGAAGTGAAAAGACTGTCAGTTAGAATTTTGGAAAGTATACTGGAAAGCCTGATTCTAAGTATACTTTGAGAATCCAAAGTTAGCAAATATGACCTACATGAATTATTTTTTCACCTTTTTTTCTCTGAGATTTGAGTTACTTGTGGGCTATTCATGAACTGCATGAGCACAAGGAAGTAAAAGGCTCTAAGGTATAATGCATTTTAACTCATGCATCCTGTCACCATGAATGAAGAAGGTGTGTTGGAAATTAAGCCATGTGGTGGCCACATTCATCAAATACCTCTAGGTCCTTCAGTTTGTGCAGATGTTAAAGCTGGTGTTTCTCAGCAGGTTGGGAAAACAGAAATGAGATTATCAAAATGGATATCAAGATTACACAAATATGCAACCGTGTGGGTCTGTCAAAATCACACTGAAGTTAATGAAAATAATTTTATTTACAAGAGCCCATTGAGCCTTAACTATTACAAATCATAACTGCATACAGTTGCCTGCCTTTGTAAGTTCTCATTCAGGAACCCTCAAGAAAAGCTTTGACATCAAAAAGAGTTTGTCTGAGTAAAGATTGTGTCAAGCACTGCAAGGACACAAATTATGAATTCTATATTATAACTAAAAATCATAATTTCGGTGTTACTGACATTCATTCCCACTAAGAAGAGTTAGCTCACCAGATTTCTGTGTTAAAAAATTAAAAATGTATCCTAACTAAACCCAGCCCTCTAAAAACACAGTACAATACAGGACAAGTGTATACTAGTAATATCTAAATATTGTCAAAAGGAAAAGTATCCTTGCCAAATATTAAAACTAATCAAATCTTGAACAAAGAAGCAACCATGATGCAGTGCAATTACTATAATGGTGTTCTTATTACTTACTACTAAAAGCTGTGCATCTTCTTTTTCACCACAAATATAGTCTCTGATCCAGAAAAATTAGAACACATGGTTTATTTTTTTTTTCTTGTGGATAATATGTTGATAAACACTGGTAGCCTAACAGCCATATTTACAGATTTCTACGAACATCATAATTGAGGGAATTTTTGTTTTATAAAAATTAAAAAAAAAAAACAACAAGACAAATAGAAGTATGAGTAACAATCCATTCAGTAGTCAGGGCTCTGTGTTTGGTTTGTCAGTTTAATTGTAATAAATATTTGTGGGGTTTATTTAGATTTTAAAGGAGGTTTGGTTTGGTTTGGTTTGTTTTTTTGTTTTGTTTTGTTTTTTGTTTTGTTCTGTTTTGTCCCCCACGGTTACATTCTGTTACATTAAGCACTTTAAGTGTTAGAGCAAGGATTACTAAGTGAGTTTTTTTTCTCTGTCTATATGACACAACAAAGAGGAAATGGTAGGGCAGTGCACTCTTTAATTAGTACACAGGTTTTAAACATGTTGAGACAGAACAGTTTTACTATTGGCATCACTTCTTGGCTTAGGAATTACAGAGTCATAATTCTCAGGATGATACTGGTGGGCTTTGGCAGAGCTGTGCAGTACTGAGACCTCCAGACAGTGCAGAGGACACAACCTTGCCATGGATCACCTCATCATTCATTGCTGGAGCTAATGTATGCAAGCAGAGGTCATAGCCTACATGTGAGATGTATAATTGTTGAGCTGAATGAGGGCAGTGCAACATCCACAATTCTTCTGCGATACATATGGTTAAAATAAAGACCAATGCAACAAACAGGCACATAAAGAGCATATTGAAAAGATGAGATTTTTTAGTTCCAGTCAGCAGCAGCATTTATTTTACTGGTTAGATATGTGGTATAAAGCAAAGAGTATTAGCCATGTTTTAAAGGTTGAGTGGAATGTGACAAGAAAAAAGTCTGTGGTAGATCATTTGAGATAAAAAGCTCAGTACTTGTAAGAATTTAGTGTCTATTTTTCCCATTCCTCAGCTGGGAGCTAAGTGACTCCTAAATCAATAGCAAGAGACCATTCAATTACAAAAAAGATGAGATTAAAAAGTGTACATGGAGACATAATCCTGAAGATATGGAGCAGGTCAAAAAAGTAGGAAAGGCCCAAAAGGAAGTTTTTTACCAATATGCTTGTACATGGAGTACACCATTCTGAACTCAAATAACTTTCATACCTGCAGCAGAGGCGTTGAGGAAGTAACAGTGATCACAATTTACAGTGACTGAAAGAAAAAATGTTGCGATACTCAGACGTGGGTGTGGCATGAAAAAGTTGTACTGTGGGAATTACTGAATGATGGGTTGTAGGCCAGAGGATTGTGAAGCAACAATCATATTAATTGCAATATCTTTATCCATGTTTCTAACATCTTTTATGACGGCATTTTTAAAGCTTCATATCTACAACCTAATTATAATCTGTGTTACATCTAACACTTAAAATAAATGTACGGGATTTTTTTCTATGTTTATATCTTTTAATTTGCACCAGTTTGGAAACTTCAACTGGGTAAGAAGAGGTTCGTGTTTAGTCCCCATTATTTTTATACCATTTTCTCTGGTGATAGATTCATAACACAAAGGGTATTTTTTTTAGCCAAAAACTTGCCATTTAAAGTCACTGTTTTAGCAGAGAAATGGGATTTTTTTTGTGTTTGCAAAGATATATCAAAGTCTATACTGTTGATCTTACTAAGAAAAATATGTTGATTCTCAAGCAAATGTATTTTAGCACACAGCATTACTTTGATCCTAGTATCCTTGCATGTACAGAAATCTTGCTGCAGCATCCACTTATCTGTAAATACCAATCTTTCAGCCACCATTTCATTATTTTTCTATATTGTCTGCATGCATATTATTCCCTTCTTAGACTCAAACAGAAATTTTTCTCTTTTTTGTCTTTCTCTTTAATAAATCCTTCATATTTTCTTTTTTTTCTTTAATGATGTATATCCCTATCATATTATAGAGGACTGGGGAGACCAGGAGAGCTGAAGATGTTCCTTTAATGGGCTAGCTATTTATAAATTAACATGTATACACATGCTTGGAAAAATCCATTTCAACAGGTATAAATATTTTTCTGGGGTCTTTGGTTTAACGAACTGTACACTTCTTTCAGAAACTTAGGTTACAGACTTAAAATGGGTTTATAGGATACCTGAGTATCCTTATATACAAGGTTCCATGTCTAATATTGAATATAGTCAGGTTTTAAAAATAAGGATTTTAACTGATTTTATTTTGATCTTCTTGTTAACATCTCGACAAAATGTTTTTTTTTCCTCTGTTCATACAAGATTCCATTGAGGCAAAAATTTTCATTCATATTCCCCCTCATCAGCAGAATTCAGTTTGACTAAGCTGGAAAGATCTTTCTTCCAATAGGAGACCAAAACCAAAATAAACCCTAACCCCATCTTTCGGTTCAACTTCCAGATTATTTAAACTAAATATCTAAATTGTGATTTAAATATCAGCTGATTGTGAGTTTAATCTGATTCAAAGATACACATTTTGGAATATAGCTAGCTAATTCTGCTGCATAAATGCAGGTTGTTTTCAGTCTGTTGTGTAGATGATTTGATCTCTGGGACTCCAGTCAGAAAAGGCATTTGTAAAATGTTTATCTGCTGTTATTTGACATCACGGGCTTTTACATGGGTCAGGGAAGATTTAGGTTGGATACTAGAAAAAAGTTCTACGCCCAAAGGGTGTTTGGATACTGGAACAGGCTCCCCAGGGAAGTAGTCACAGCACCAGCCTGTCAGGGCTCTAGAAGTGTTTGGACAGTGCTTTCAGACACGTGGTGTGACTCTTGGGGATGGTCCTGTGCAGAGCCAGGAATTGGACTTGATGATCCTTGGGAATCCCTTTCAGTACAGCATATTCTGTGATTCTGTGGTTTCTCTGAATTTAATTCAGATGCAATAGCAGTGTGAAAGTTAGAGCTGTAAGTTTTCACTAATAAGATCCTAGACACAGTGTGAAATATTCTGAAACCTTTAGTGGTTTTAATGCTTGTGAAAATTCCCTGATTTAAGGAGTTTAATCCTACATTAGTGAAAAAGGAACTAGAAGACTGAGAAAAGGAGAAGATTATAAACATATTAAAAATAGATTTTGGATCAGAAAAAAAAATTACAAAAAGTAGTTTTCAATATATTATTTACACTGTTTAAAAAAAAATAACACTTAAAAAGGAAGGTGCTTTAAAAGACATTGCTTTTTTGTAAGGAAAATGTATAGTTATTATAAGAAACATAATGGGATAATACTGAAGTGTTATTTAAAGACCTGAATTATCTTGATAAAAAAGAGGAGGTTTTAATATTATGGGACAGACATACAGGAAAATGTTTAATGAAGAGGAATAAAAATGGCTATGGAGAGCAGATGTCTCATTTTGGGCAGGTGTTTTTAGAAAATGAAATTATTGAAAATTACTGTTACAGTGGTATCTAAGACAGTCTAGCTGTAAAAAGATCTATAGTAAAGAAAGATGATTCATGGAGAAAATATTGACTATCATACTTAGTCACTTTAGATCTTAAAACAGAAACAAATATGCAAGGATATTCTTCTCTTCTTTCTAGTGGAAATAGCTGAGGAACAGTAAAATGCATTGGTGGTACTCCTACTAAGTTTATCCAGAAGTTTTGCTTTCACTGTAAAAAGACAAGCGATTATCTGGAAGAAGCTTCCTAATTTAATGAAGGGAATGTAATCATTTATGCAAAACTCACTCTGTCCAGAAATTTTTGAATGAAGCCCAGACTCCTGGTAATGTCATATGGTACAACCTGTCATAAATATTTGAACAACAACTGATGTGCTGAAAGAAGAAATTGTAGCAACAGCTACCATAAATTCAACTGTAGTATGGGAACTGGAAAAAACAATAAGGCCCCAGGATCAGACAATATTTTTTGGGCTTTCTTGTGTTCACTGTGAGAATGCCAACATCAGCACATAAACTGGGAGTACAAGAAAGTCCCTCCCCTAAGGAGTTTGCAGTCTGGATACACAAGGCAGCAAACTATCTCTACTTTACTGTTAGGAGTTGGAGATCCCTATTAAGATCATGATTCAGACAACCCAAGCCCTGAGCCTTAGCAGTATCAAAATATATACCTGAGATTGTGACCACACAGATCACTCTCCAACTCTGCCTAAAACCAAAGAGTAGCAACATCCATAGCCCAATAATGTGAGGTACTGATCACATGACAAAAGCATTCTGGTCTGGAAATAGAGGCTACTATGATAATTTTTCCCATGTGGCAATCCAGAACTCTGTCACTTTTCTACAAAATTTTCCCCCAAGGCAGTGTACTCATAAACAGAGTGGTAAAAGCGGATTCATTCAAGACCAGAAGAAAAAAAGCTGCTATTCACAGCCCACCTAATAATTTGGCAGTGACACCCTAGGAGCTAGGGCTTCCTCACCCCACTCTGAAGCCAGAGTTGCTGCATCTGAGCTGTCATCTCCAGTGCTGGAGTCATGTCTTCCAGAAAAGGAGAACTGATTCTTTGCACACCTCCTGAGAAAGCTGTCCTGCTGCCTGCTAGGAATGCAAAAAGCCACCTTGCCAACCACAAGTGACCAGGTTTAGCAGACAGAGACTGACCTAAACTTCATGTCTTTGTTGTCTTCAGGTCTATTCATTTCATCTCATTTCTATTAATGCCTGCATGACAGACAAAGGAAGGCACTCATTAAAAAAAATCATAAAAAACCAAAACAAAATAAACAGAAAACCTGAATACAACCTTTGTTTTAAACTACAATGATAAACCAAGATCCCCTTTAAGCTACAATTTTCACAAAATCCTCTGCCTTTTCCTGTGCACTTACGGCTTCTTAGCCAACTTTCTCATTGAGAGATAATTAAGTCGAGGTAAGTAAGAAGAAGTGTAAGAATATAACTTTTCAGCTACAAAAGAAGGTTAAAAATCCCTTCACGACCTTTGACAAAACCATCACACTGAAGTATTTTCAGGATGGGCATTGTGCTTTTTTTCTGTAAATTGCTAGTGCTTGCTAAAAAAATATAATTTCTGTCTTGATTTGAAAATAAATTGTCTCCAGAGGTCTAAATATAATGAAAAAAGATGAATTTGGGGTGTGCTTTCTTGTGGATGTTGATTCTCAATAGCTTTACCTTGCGATGCTTTGTGTGAGACAACACGGCTCAGCAGGAGCTCATAAGTGATCAAAAGTATTTAATAACATGAAGCTGGACATGTAAAGATAAACTGAAGCAAATGAAAAGTCTTATTAAATACAGCAATCAAGATCTGGGATTTCAATTTGCCTTGATTGTGACAGCTGAATGTTTCAGAAGTACGTTTTTTTAATTTCAAATTAAGAAAGTAAACACTTTTGTTGATTTGGTAGAAAGTCTGTGAAATCCAGAAGGTCTGTGAACCCTTCTCATGTGACATAAGTCAAGATGAAATCTTAGTTACAGATGAAGTCTTCTTTTTCTTGCTTCTAAGGAACCTTTCGAAACACGAACAATTATATTTCAGACTTGTGTTAAATGGATCCATGTATCTCTCAAATTTACATAAGATTGAAGTTAGTTTTACTGTCAAATGGCAAAAAATTTGTAATTAAATTACTTCAAAAGAAAGCCACAATTGGGAAGTTTCAAAATAATCTCCATCTGTAGTCCTTTCTGAATGCTTTCAATGAAAGCAAGTTGATGGAAGGAGAAGGGAGTGGGGAATGACTCCATTCTGTTCAAGGGCTGAAAAAGGGAGAAATTCTTTTATGCTCAAGGCTGCTTTGGGCATTTGGGGTTATTTAATGAATTTGTGGCCGACAAGTGCCAGCACAAGAAACCAGTTACAAAGGATAGCATTGTAAAGCTGGTTGTATAGTAATGCCTCAAAAAACCAACTTGTGATTAAAGGTGGATAGTTTTAGTGGAGTGAGCTGAGTAAGACAGTAGCAGCTAGCCAACAGTTTAATCAATTAACCAGTTTTCTAAAAATACCCTGACCTTTTTATCTTCCTTTTAATTGGGAAGATAATCCTCTGATATAAGAAATATAATTGGTCTGTGCCATGCATTTGAGCCTAAGCTTACAAGGTCTTTAAAACCACTTCTTTAAAGACAGAAATACATTAAAATTAGATTTTTATGTTTGGCTCAGCACTAGGAAGATCCTTCTCTGTAACTACAAGAAAACATATGTCACATGGTTGCATTGCAGCAGTTCAGAGTTTTAGAAGTCTTTGCAGTCTTCATTCAGGCCCCAGTGTCACGCACTCAACTGTCTTGTACAATCACTTATTTGGATTTCTGACAGTGCAATCCAGAAATAATGAACTCAAAAGAACTTTTTGAAAGTATTATTTAATATGTAGTTCAAAAATATCAACAGACTGAGACAATTACCATCTAGAACATTCCTGAATCTGGTTACACCACAATTTAAACAGTAAATGTAGCAACAAATGGCTGATGTTTAGAAAGGGTAGAGGTGAAGTGCTTTTTTAAAATCTGGATGCAATTATTTCATTATAATTAATATTTAAGTAAGGGACTCTTCACTTTTCCGTTTTAAAGACTGTTTTTAAAATATTATATCTCTGCATTAATCAGCCACCAATGGAATGTTAGCAGTGGCATAAAATATATTGCATAAAAACCTCTGATGCTTTCTGTTGTGTTCTAGATGCAAAATTTACTCTACTCATACTAACACAAAACCTAAGGGAAGTAAAATTGTACAACTACAATATTAGAAGGAAGCTTGAAAAATCACCCGAGTTATCATTTTACAGTGAAGACATCCTAACAAATATTTTTCTAATTTTCTCTTGAAAACCACTGTGGAAACAGTTTTATAGCAACATGCAGTAATCTGATCCACTGTTTCATAACATTGGAAAGAAAGTTAATATCTTATCTCTAGCTTCTTTTTACAAAAGGAACTGATTTCTACTTGTCCTTTCCTATGATCTTCATTACTTCTTCATAGCAACCCATAATAATTAAGAGACTGTCTTTCCACTTCCTGCCTCCAGCAAAGGCAATTTGATTATCTTTTTGCTTCATGTACTCTCTAATATGCTTGCCATATATATCATCCTCTTCTGGGCTCTTATTTTTTTTTTAAACTGTGGTGCCTAAAACTGACTGTGGCATTTCAACCAAGGATCACCAGTGCTAAGTAGAGCTGAATAATTGTATTCCCTGTTGTAGAGGGATGAGAGAAAATTTCTGTCAAACAGTTCTTGGCATGCAGTTGTCTGCTTCACTCCACTACCCCATTATGGTCAATGGTAGGGTACACTGTGTCCACATCCTAGCCTTTCGCACATACAGATTTCTTTAGTTTAGTTTAAATGTAACTTTATCGAAAATCTAAGCTAGGACTCTAATATTTAAATATTTCCCTTAACTAATTTTCAATTATTTGGATGTAGAAATGAGGTAACTATATATTCTAGAACTGTGTGGAACCGAAACTGACCAGTTTACAACTCTTTTGTCCCTCCTTTTCTTTGCATTTTTGAAGATGGGTCTATGAATTTTCTTTTTCCATTTGCAGTCCTCTAAGGATTTCCTACACATTGCGATTTCTAAAAGTACAATTCATGTTTCAAATTCTTCGGGCAGTGCCATAAATACTTTAATGTGATTTTAAGAAATGTTTGGAACCATCACCAATGAATTTTTCTTTCCAGACTCAGACCATCTTCTTGTCATATTCTTGAGTTTCAACTCAGACTTCAACAAAGAAGGAAGAGAAAGCTCTGGTTGCCATTTGCTCTTTTTTTTTCCAATTAGACTTGGATCAGTATTTCTTCTAGTTTTTCTTTTATGCGGTTTAGAATCTCATATTTTATTCTTTAATTTCTCTTACTAATTTATATTCATATGCTCAGTCCTATTTCTGGATTTATCATCACAACTATAGGTTCCTTCTTTCTAATCTTCTCAGTTATATGACCCACAACCATAGGACCCTTTTAAATGATTTCTTTTTGCTTTTCAAGTCACTATGGACACCCTGGGTAGTTAAAATGTTCCTCTAACTGTGCTTACCATCTTCTTCTTGCGTTAAACTGTTTGCTACTGTGCATGAATATCGTTTCTTCCAGTAACTGCCAGATCTGCTGCATTTCTGTTTCTCTCAGGTTATCTTCCCAAATGATCTGTCATATGAGTTGCATGAGTTCTCTATCAAACTCTGATTTCTTAAACTACACTGGTTTTAGTTCTTCTATCCCTTGTTTCTTTAGGGTAGTTCACTTTATTGTCTTGTGATTACTTTCACGCTGTACTACAATGCACCTTTGTCATCTCAATCAGTTCTCCCTGTTACACAGAACTAAATCTAGATTATTTGGTCCCCTTCTAACCTTCTAAACAGAGTTTTTTCCCAGTGCATTTCATGAGCATGATTGTCAGTCTATAGCCTGTCATAGTAGTCTGTCACAGTAAAACTCTCTGCTGCCACCAGAACCTAATCTTTGAATAGGCTAAGAAATGCTTCATCAAGATCTTCAATAAAGATCTGTATGGATTACTGCCATTATTCCCATTTTCTTGTTTTCTTTTACCAGGATAAAAAATATTAGTTTCTTGATCTTAATAAAGTCTAGACATAAATATGATGAACAAAGACAGTATTTCTTTCCTTAACTGTCTTTCCTGGAATATCAACTCTCCAAAGAAAAAAAATTGTTCCCCAGAGTTACTGTGATACTATTCATGTCATACGAAGAGTTTTACCAAGATTTCTAGATATTCCAATCAATTTCGTGTTCTTGTGTTTCATTTCAAGATATGGAACCTTGGTAGTTTACAATCAGCCTCAGGTTTGCTCTATGATTCTCCAAACTCTGTACTATAGTAGCAGTTGGTACAGTGCTATGACACAGGTGACGTTTCTAGTGGACACACCACCTCTATTGGAAATTCTTTAGTTGAGAACCGTTCATCATTTCCACAAGTCTTTTATCTTGGATGGAGGTTACTCATTGATAAAGAGGCCAGTCAGGCAGATACTTCTTCCAGCAAAAAAGAAGCACAAGAGTGCTTGCTGATGAAGATATTTAAGGGAGCTGACCTGAACTGTCAGACAGAATTTCTGTAATTTTGTGATAAATGTATTTCATAGAGTTATTGAAGAACAATTTGCTAACTGTGGTAAATTATCATTCCTCAGTTTACTTCACAGATAATATTACTTAATTTCAAAACCTCTTATATTACTTTTTCATATTATATATAAAGGTTTGCAATGGTATTGCATGGTAGTTGCTTACCTAAATGAAAATTATTTACTTGCATACAATGTGGTGATAGACAGAGGTGACCAGGACTGCAGTTTACAGATTTGAATCAACTCAAATTAAATCTGACAGATCCCCATTAAGTATAGTGTGAATTGGATCAACTCTTTGTCACAAACAGGAAACGAAAATACTCTTCAATAACATGCGGGGAGCTATGTCTAGTGATAAAATACGACTATAACAAGAAATGAGCTGAAAATATCTTACAACTAAAATGCTCCCAAGAATGATTTAATAGTAATACTTTAGTAGAAGACCATATCACTTCCATTTCATATCCTAACCCTTGAACAAACTGGATAACGCAGCATCATCTCTGTGGGCCCTAGTAGGATGCTTTTAAGTGAGCGTTCACTGATGTGAAAAACATCATCCTAAATGTGTCATCTCAGATATTTCGCAAATCAAACAAACTGGTGTTTCCACACAGTAAGATGCTAATTCTAACTCTGTCATAAACCTCAGCTGTACTTAACTGTGTCTCCTGAGATGGAAAGCAAGAAGTAGATTATAATTCTTACATACAAATCTATTTTCTCTTAGCTAGGGGAAGAAATAATCTGTGCTTGTCTTATGCTCGGCTCAGGAAGATTGCTCAAAAGGGCATCACAGAACCTGTGCTGGTGTTCATACTCAGTTCTACCAATTTCTGTCTCTACTTTTCATCTCTTTAACCACTTGCATATATGCAGAAGTTGTGGTTTGAGAATGGCTGCTTTTCCTCCACTCAACTGCAACTGTTATAAACAGCAGCAGCTGGGGAGGAAAGGAAGTCTATGCAATCTCTCTCACACTTTAGTAGGTGAAAAGTGTAGACATGAAATGTGTGTGAGCTAGAAGTGATTAAGGAACCCAAATCTCAGGTATGGGAGTAGAGAAATTTATTTGTGCAATTACAATTTGTATTCTCGGTCTGTAATACTAGCAATGAAACAATTTCTAGTATGGACAACAAATCAAGATGTTCAAGAAAATATATGAGTGCCAGATACAGAAAAAAAACCCCAAACAATGCACAAAGAATCTTTTTCTGTAATATAAACATTTTGAAACAAAGTGACAACCAGATTGCAGAATCAGTTCTGTGAAATACGCAGCCGATTCAAGTCTTTAAAAATGGGACCAATTACAGTTTGTTGTGTTCAAATAGCTGTAGTTCAGATTGTGCCAGCATTTCTATTTTAACCTTTGTTGTAGACTTATTGCTTAGCTGTACATGTTGGGAGCTTTTGCTGGTTTTGTTTTGCACTGAAGTTTCGCTTTCTTATGCACTTTCACCAGTAAAATATTTAAACTTATAAAGTACGCCGGTTTAGATACTAACTACTATACAGTCAGTGTGGTCTGACTCTTTTCAGCCATATTGTGCTTTGAGCATGTAAGAGGTGAAATGTTGGTTTCAGACAATGGTAACTTGATAGCGAATGAAATTTTACTTATGTGTCAGTGCATTTTTACTTAAGTCAGTAAAGCATGTGTGATTTCAATTTAAGTGCATTTTAAGGTCCACTGAAGTAGAACTAAAAGGTTGGCCTGAGCCAAGTCTTTATGCAGGTGTACAGACGGCTAAAGCAGAACCCTGTGCATCTTTTTCAAATGCTGATTTTTGAGGAAGAACATATAGAAATTAATGACTGGTCAAGGTACAGGTTTTCCAGATGGAAGACAGGAGACAGTAAAGAAAGCTAAAATGCATATCTTCCTCACTTCAGTAGACCTGGCTGGCACTGAGTCTGCCTTCTCCATTATGTGGCACAGCAATAGCTATGGAACTCTTCTCCTGTAGAGGCTGTAGAGAATCCTATGATCATCTGCAAGATTTGTCTAAGGGATTGTGTATTGGAAAATTTATCATGTATTCTAAAATACAAGCCTTTGGATAGAGTTAATAGCTGTTTTGTCTGAAACCTACATCCACTAAAATTGTGTGATAATTTGAATATTTTTTTAAAGGTATTTCAGACCCTGAGAATGTCTCGGTTGGTCTGAGCATGGTGATAATAACACCAAGTTTGTGGGTTCAATTCCCCCTGGTCCCTTTATTTACAATTTGGACTGCACGATTCTTGTGGGTCCCTTCCAATTCAGAATATTCTGTGTATCTGTAGCTGTATCAAAAATACCTCAGTTGTAACATTCTGCACAGTATTTATATTAGCCAGAATTGTGGTGAGAATAACAATTTACATTTGTATAGTTACTTTTATCCTATGGGATCTCTGAGTTGTTTACAAAACCAAACTACTAAGTTGTTTACTAAACCAAAACTATTTGGTTTAGTGGTCGTTTATTTTAGTTCAAAAAGAACCTAATCACATGTTTACATTCCATTAATGTTGTACTTTGAGACATTTCTGTTGTGCCTTGCTATTGATAAAAATAACCTGTATAGTTTAATTTCATTTGCTGCTGCTTGTCATAAGTAACTATTGTAAAAATAGCTTAAATCAAATACTTCTAACTATACAATATCTCTTGGTTTATAATTTAGTTCCACGCTAGGAGCAGCAGTGACAGCAGCAGTTCTTGTGGCATGCCAGGAAGACCAGGAGGCTTGAGAGGTCTCTGGAGGCCGGATGTCCCCATGGCCAATTCAAACCACAGGAAAGCTCCATGGAACCGGCCCTTGGGGAGTGCAAATGACCAGAAGTGACACGGCCATGTTGTACAGAAAGGGAGAGGTGCCTGGGAGGAGTGGCACGGCATTTCGCTGCACAGTTGGTGCAAGGAGGACACTGCACTCTGACAGCTGCCGGGCTGCGGCCTGCTTTGCTCCTCCACAGGTGTCGGCTGCAGCCCTGACAGTCATCCCTGCCAGCTACTGCCTGCAAAAACCCAGCCAGCGGCTTGAGGATTCCAGGGAAGTAGAAGGGCTTATTAGGCAGTGCTTTGACATCTTTGGAAGTATAGTGGTAGAGACAAAGCAAGGTCTGTGCTCTGTGGCAGCCAGGAGACATCTACTGGGACAGCTGGGAGCAATTGGAGGTGACCATCAAGACAAAGCTTCCTATCAGGGAAGCTGCTGCCCACATGGAGCACAGCAAACCACCCCATGGTCCAAGGTGGAGGAGAGTGTCAGCTCCACCTGTGCAAGGCATTCAAGGGGGAGTCACTCAGGCTGAAGCTGGAAGAGACCATACCTGTTGCACATACTAAGAGATTTTAAAAGAAACAGAGAGTGTACCAGTTGATGACTCTCTGCTGAGGCACCCATCTGCTGGGCTTATATACAGTCAACAAAAGTTGGCTGCTTGGCCAGGAGCTGAAATCTGGGGTGTCACAGCAAGACTGCCACCACAGGTTAAAAGCACAGACTACTATCACCCAATTCTTTTCCATGTGGACACAAATGGCACAGTGAAACATAATGCAGGCAAGTTCAATGAGGACTTCAGAGCCCTGGTGGCACAAGTGAAGAGGACGGGGCCCAAGTGGTCTCATTATCTTGCTAGTCAGAGACAGAGGTGCGGGCAGAAGTTAACACATCTTGCAGGTCAACACCTGGCTTTGTGGCTGGTGTCATCACCACGGCATCGGCTTCTACGATCATGGGGCGTTTTTTGATGAATACAAATTACTAAGGAGAGATGGGATCCCCCTCTCTAGAAGGGCAGAATCTTTGCTGGAAAATTCACTGACAGTGAATTGCAATATACACTAATAAATTGGGGAATGGGTTGCAAAGTCACAACCCTTGCGTACTCACAAGCAACGGAATGGATGAGCACACCTACCACAATAGTGACACACAGCCCCAAACCCTCCAAAAAGGTTTCATGAAAAAGGTGAGACAGTCAAAAGTCCAATCAACTGCATCTCTATACCAATGCACACAATATGGGTAGTAAAAAAGAGGAGCTGGAAGCCACAGTGAAGCTGGAAATCTTTGATCGGATCACTATAGCTGAAATTTGGTTGGATGAATCACATGACTGGAACACTGCAATTGATGGCTATAAGCTGTTCTTGAGGAATAGAGGTAGAGGGACTTGCTCTCTACTTAAACTTATGGATTGATTGCACAGATCTTTCTTAGAAAAGCAGTAATGCAGAGGTCAGGAGTTTACGAGTAAAAATTAGAGATGGAGACAACAAAGGAGACCTTGTGGCAGGTATTTAGCAAAGAGTACCTGATCAAGGGGAAGATGTCAATGAAGTGTTCTTACTTCAACTACAGGAAGCATCATGCCTGCAGGCCCTGCTCCTGATAGAGTATTTCAGCCGCCCTGACATGTGCAGAGAAAGCAGCACTGCAGTCTGCAAGCAGTCCAGGTAACTTTAGGAATTCATGGAGAACAACTTTCTAATCCAGGTGATAGTAAGCCCAGCCAGAGGAGATGCATTAGATCTGTTGCTCACCAATACAGATGAACTTATTGGAAAGGCTGGGATTGCTGGTATCCTGAGCTACAGTGATCATGCTCTCGAGGAACTCATGATCTCAAGGGATGTAGATTAGGTGAATAGTAAAGACCCTGAACTTTGTGAAAGTGAACTTTCAGTTTTCTAAAGGGTCTGGTAGATGGGAACGCTGGGAAACTGCCTCAAGGGATAAAGATATTTTTATTAGAACACAAGAAGTATCAATTCCTATGTACAAGAAGTCAGGCAAAGAAGGCAAGAGATGAGCATAGCTGAGTAAGGACCTTCTAGTCAAACTGAAACTCAAGAAAGAAATACATAGGCAGTGGAAGCAGGGACACACATTCTGGGAAGAATGTCGGGATAGTGCCCAAGAGTGTAGGGATGAAATCAGGAAAGCAAGGGCATAGCTGGATCTAAATTTGTCAAGTCATGTGAAGAAAAAGTCCTTCTACAGGTATATTAGTCAGAAAAGAAAGATGAAAGAAATAGTACACTCCCCACTCACCGATAAATGAGGCAAAGGATCTAGTGTCACTGGACATGGGGAAGGCTGAGGTAGTCTAGAAAATTTTGCCTCAGTTTTAACCAGAAACTGTTCTTCCCACATCTCTTGAGATCTAAAGGCAGGGACTGGGGAAATTAAGTTCCACCAATTGTTGAAGAAGATCAGATTTGAGACCATCTGAGATACCTGAGAGTACACAAGTCCAGGGGACCTGGTTAGGTGCAGCTCCTGAGGGACTTGACCAAGGTAGTCTCAAAGCCAGTCCCCATCATACTTGAAAGGTAATCACGATCAGGTGAAGTCACCTGTGGCTGGAAAAAGGGAAATATTACATTGATGGTTAAAAAGGACAAAAAGAAGGACACTGGAACTACTGATCAGTCAGCCTCACCTCTGTACCCAGTAAGATGACAGCAGTGCTCCTCCTGGAAGCTGTGTCAAGGTATAGAGATGACAGAAAGTGAATAGAGATGGCCGATATGGCTTCACCAAGGACAAATGGTGTTTGACTAATCTAATGGCCTTCTACAATGGAGAAACTATGTTGATGAATAAGGTAGGAGCAGTTGTTTTCATCCGTCTTAACTTCTTGTAAGGCTTTTTACGTGATCCCTAACATTTTTGTTGCTAAATTTTAGAGATGTGGGGTTTATGGACATACTAATCAATGGAGAAGAAATTGGCTGGACATCTTAATCAAAAGTGTTGCAATCAACAACTCAGTGTCCAAATGGAGATCAGTACTGGGTGGTGTCCCTCAGGGAACTGTACCAGGACTTGTACTGTTCAATATCTTTATTAAGGGACAAGGGAAAATGGTTTTAAACTGAGAGAATGTAAGTTTAGATTGGACATAGGGAAGAAATTATTTATTATAAGGGAGATGAGACACTAGAATGGGTTGCTCAGAGAAGTTGCGAATGTCCCATGACCTGATCTAGTGAAAGATGCCCCTCCTCACACCAGGAGATTTGGCACTAGATGATCTCTTTAGGTTGCTTTCCACCCAACCCATTTTATGAATCTGAGTTTCTATGGTTCCATGCTTACAAGAACCTCAGAGCTAATATTGCTAGGAAACACCTGTATACACTTACACTTCAATAAATTATTAGCAAGAAGTTCTTGGGCCTTAAGCAGGAACTTTAAGTTTTTGCTGAATCTCAGCATATTCTGTGATTCTGTGATATTGTGTTTTAAGGTTGGCCTTACTGCTATTGAAACAGCAGACTTTCACAACTGAGCCCCATGGGAAGAAAATTCCATGTATAATTGCAAGCACCATTTAAGCAAAAAAGCATCTGGAAAAGCATATTCTCTATGACACTGATTTCCACCAGTGCCCTTAATGCTGAAGGCTACTTTCTGTTCCCACTGGATCCAATTTTGCTTGTCTTAAATGTTAAGAGAACTCCGGAGACTTTAATATTTGATGAATTTGGATGGCTGATCTTCAGCTGCTACATGAGACTTTTGTCTTGTCTTTCTTCTACCACCATAGAATAGTTCAAATTCATCAGACATGAGGAAAATACACCATTTTATTCTGTAATGAAGTTTATGTCACTTACAATGCTCTGCTGAGATTACTTAAATTGGAGAGATGTGCTGTACCATTTATGATATTATCTACCTGGTTTACAAGGAAAATGTCCATGCTGTGATAAAGAAGCAGGAAAGGAAGTTCCCTAGAAATTATGGCCCTAGAGCGATCACTCACAAGAGTAGTACTGTGTGTACTCTGTCCTTCGGGAGTCTCAGGGATTGATTCTACATAGTTTCCACAGGAGGAAGATAATCCTGTGTATACCCACACTATCCTACTCCGGTCCATCTGAACTGTGAAGATTTTTACCTTCGCTCCTCTCACTCAGACCATTAGGTGTTCCTCAAGAACTTACATATCACCAAACACTAAAAGCTGCTGTCCCGTTTCCTAACACTTTCATAAGGGTTGCAGTCTGAGAAAAGTGGACAATATTATGTGAACCAAAAATCTAAACCCATGACGGCCCTTTGGACCACCAATATAGCCCATAGCTGTTGGGCTAATCCTTCCATAACTTATGTAAGGAAGGAAGATTGACAAGGCCAGATATGACTTAAATCATTATATATAGTCTCTTCATTGGCAAAATGTTACAACTTAGATATTACAACTTGCAAATATATTCAATATTTTAATATTGTTCAGCACAAATTATACTAAATTCTAGTATGATTTTCATACTAGAAAAAGCCTTCCTTCTGGGAATTCCTTATAATGAATGTCACAAGATGTTCAAACAAGTTCTTTAAAGAGATCATCTTTGACAGGACCAATTTAATTACCTTAAGATGTGATGTAACACTTTGTTCTGCTGTCTGGATTCTTCTTCATTTTCTCCTCACTGAAACACTCCTTCCTTCAGAAACACATCATTATAATTTACACATTTACCTTAATGTGAAAAAGAAATACATCTGGAAACAATTTATCTGTTAGACATATCCTTTTCAGCTGGTCCAGAGCATTTGTTGTATAATATTCCGTTCATGAGGTTATCTTTCAGTAATGTCAGATGCTTTAAAAGACTACAACATATTCACTTCATTTTTTTTGCAAACAGTCATGGATACCACAAAACCAGAACAGGAGAGTTGCTTTTTAATTAAAAGTAGGTTTGAAGACCAATAACAAAAAGCAAAGATACCTGAGCACAAAACCGTAGTTTTGCTACTAAACTGAATCCTAGTACAGTTATTATATTTTATTATGTGTCCTGATAACAAAATGGGATATCAGTTCTGCTTAGCCAAAGTATCTGATTAATTTATATGAATTGGATAATGTCTTGATTTCCCATGGATTTAATAGCTGCCATTACAGGAAAGATCGGCTTGTTTTCAGCCAACAGCATTAGCTTTCCCTGAATTGTGGTTAAAGGTCATAAAACAACACTTAGTTTGATTTATTTTATTAATCAAAGCCATATGTGTTTTATAAAGGTCTCATGATCTTGCATTTGATATCTGCAGTCTGATATGAATCCATCCCATCAGCCTTTAAAACTTTCAGCACCTTGAGGAAGTGTTCTTGGATACTGCTGGCATTCTCCTCAGAGAACATACTTTAAAGGTACCCTTGAAATTTTGCAAGTAGAAGCAGAGCTTACTTAATTTCTAATAAAAGTAAGAATTATAAGCCATCTGTAAGGCTTTTCAGAGACATGGTATTGACAGAAAATTGGAAGATTTGGACCTAAAAGTCCACTATTTTATATCAACCTACCGACAGCATCACTGCTTAAATTTCCATTGACCTATGCAGAACACTTTGTACCATTAAAGGGTTCAATTAAGTCAATTTTATTAAGGTAAAAGGCATTTTTACTGAATTATAAAGAACATAAAGTTTGCCCTGTACTTTTGTCCTGTACTTTTCCCTAAAGTCACACTAACATATCTCAAAAAAATATTGCAAGTAATTAAAAAACTTCTGGTCCTTGACTTAACAACAGAGATAATTGAGCAATAAGCCTATGGTTAGATAATACTGCTGAGTCACAAAGCTTTTTTTTGAAGAATGGAACAATAGCCAAAGTTCTGAATTCAATAGGCAGCTGTTCTTCGGAAAAGGGAAATTTACATGACATAATAGGAATTTAAAACAAAACCCCCAAAACTTACAGAAAGGAAGAAATAATTACCTCTAGCCTGTTATCTATCTGAGAGGAAATCTTGAATATGAAAATTAATAGTTTTTAACATTCTTTTGCCCTTCATTATAATGATATCTCTAGTTTTTCTTCACTCTCAAATGCAAAATACTAATTTGATCACGGTGATCTAGGAAAAGATCCTAAATGGAACATGGTTAAGCAAGAACTGTCATTCTGATTTTGAAATTTCATTTCTTAAACAAGAATCCTATATATTTATGGAGTTCTCAGATTTAAATGAAGTTATGCATGGATTGAGTGGTTTCCTTTATAGATAAAGCTGTGGAACTGGAGCTTGCAGTAGGGAAAAAAATAGGAATTCCCAGCTGCAGCATCCAAGAGAATAATGAGTACATCTACTGAGATATTTCATTTCTAATATTTAGGTAATAGTATCATTTAAAAACATTGAACAATAATTACTTAATGCATAGCACTGAGAGAAAATAATAGTTACAGAACTGTTAATTGTCTAAAAATATTAGCTATGTTTCAATTCTTGCTCAGAAAACAGTCGGGAACCATTTAAACAATTATGTCATATTTTAACTCTTGTTTAGAAAGAAAGGCAGTAGCATACATTGAACTAATATTTTAGCATTTTATGATTTTTCTGACAAAGATGCCATGTTCCTGAAGCTGAACAGTTATTTTGAGGAGGCAAAAAATGGAATATTTTGCAATTTACAATGCAAATATTAACAGTACTCAAAGTATTACATTCAGTGCTTATAAGAATAGTGTTAGAACAATTTCCAAGCCACCTGCTCAGAAACAGGTTCACTACGTGATGTCAGTTATGTCACTTTTAGTTTCAGTAGTTAGTCAGACAAAAGGCAAAGAAGAAAAGCAATTTCCTTTACAAACTATGAATTTGTAAGGGGTTTTGTTTCCAGAAGGTAAGTAGAGCTGACAGAAGGAATCAAGTATCTGAGTTCTAAGAAATTTGTTGCCTAAATAATTACATCATATTTTTGAGCAATAAGTTCCTTTTTGTAAGACTAATTTCTCTAGGCAGAGGAAGCTTATTGATCCTTTTGCATGTGTTCAGTCTTATCTAACTATTCACTTGTTTGACCCACATTGATGTAAGCAGTCTATAAAAATTTTGATGCTTTCTCAAGTTTTACATTCAAATTTATCATAAGTTAAATCAATATAGAAAAATGAATACAGAGATGTGAGGAACAGATTATGTGAAAAGATGAAAAGTTCCGCTTTAAATTAGTCATTGTTATAGAACGCTGCAGTGCCAGGACAATGACTAAGATGGGAGTAAATGAAAGGGGGAAAAAAAAGCAAACTGAAGGGTATCAACACCAAGTGTACTGGGCTTGACTGGGTTTGACTGGGATGCAGTTAATTTTCTTCACATCAGTCCATGTGGTGCTCCTTGGCCTGGTGACTAAAACGCACCAGTGTTTTCCGTATTACTGAACAGTCCTTGCCCAGTGTCCAGGCTGTCTGCTCCTCTCTCTACCCCTCAGCAATAAGGCTGGGAGTGAGTAAGAAATCGGGAGTAGACACAGCTGGGACAACTGACCAAAACCGAGCAGAGATGCAGCATCATGTTCCAAAATCAAATGTGTGTATGTGTACTTCAAAAGAGAGTCATTGCTTAGGGACTGGATGGGCATTGGTCTGGTTGTGGTGATTGAATTATTTTGCATCCCTTGTGGGGGGGTTTCTCTCCCCCCCCCCCCCACCACCTCACCCC